>JAOBYE010717935.1:0-10724 GCA_025403585.1 Parazoanthus swiftii
TTGGTGGCGCAGGAGTAACTAATATGGCGGTGGACACAGGACTGTAGTCTGAGCAAAGACATAGGGATTTAGTCTCAATTACTGTAATAACTTAAAGGCACAATCGGATATCGATCACCTCCTGCACTAAAGAAGGTTAAAAAATGTAGTTTTTTCTGCGCATGATCGATACTTTTCGTCGGTCGGCATGGCTGGGGTCACAAAGTTGATGTAACTTTAACTAAGGAAACTTTCAATCAACTCTCTTTTTTGTTTTGTAAACAAAAATGTTCAGTCCCCTGTACTTTTCACCGGTTAACAATTGATGAAGTGTATCTGTATATCTTTAGCGGTGATTGAAGGTTGGGAATTGTAATCGACTTCTGGACTTTAAGTCGAGTTTTCTCCCTTTCTTTCTTTTTTTACTTCATGCCAAAAGGTTATTTTTTACCGGGGCTTTTAAACATTGGTTTTTTGTGCAAATAACTAAAGAAAATACTAGCGAATGTCTTTTCGTCCAGTGGTTAACAGATGCTCGTCTTGCTTGTCTTTTTTCGAACATTCAAGAAAACTATTTTAAACACTAGGCACGTGAAAATCAATTACTGTAATTTACTTTATTTAACATTATATGCTTACAAAAGAACACTAATATAAATATTGTAGTAGTGCTGTACTTAAAGAATGGCCGGTACAGTTGTAACATTTTAACTTATATCCTAATGAAAATACCGATCGTCAAAAGATAAATAAACTCATTCGCTCTTTATTTGTCTGTGAATAAAATTGTGGTTTTTCATGCATGGACGTTTTCAACTCCAAATGACTTTTAGTAATAGGTTCGTAGGCAAAGCAAGACCGGGGTCCGGCATGTTGATCAATGTCTCCGATACTTCTCAAAATTGTTTTTGTGGCATAATTCCATCAGTCATTTTTATTAGGCTAAAAGCAAGCCACTTACGTTTTTTTTGCCATCTTGTAAAAAGCACTAACATCCCTAGAGGCGGAAACAGAAAATTTGGGACAGAGAGGGCCAGAACCCATAAGTAACTGTGCTGCAAAACAGACATTTTCCGCTTGGATTTTTTGAAAGTTTTATAGAAAAAGTGCTTTTGCAGCCTCAAATAGGAAGGCAATGACGAAAAAAATGGAAAAAAGAAACTAGAACAAATTTTGTCATAAAAATCTCGTTTTCTGGTTCAAACTTCAATTTACATAATTAATTTTGCAAAAGCTATAAGTGATGACGTCATCAGTCTAATTAGCTTCAAAAGATGTGTTCATGATTGGACTCAAAGGTAAGTACTGCAAGTTTCACTTTGATTGCTGCAGACTTTAGCTTGGAAAAACCTTGGAAGGGGGTCCACTTGACCCCTCACCCCCCTTGGACGTTCGAGGGTTAAATATACTTTCATGTACCAGGCCCGTAGGTAGGGGGGTGCGCGGGATGCGTACGCACCCCTCCCCCCACGTACCCAAAAGGTCCGCATTTGGAAGTGTAATAAGACCATGAAGAAACCCGAATAGGTTTATCGTAACAGTTGGTGCTACCGTTAATCGAAACGACTAAAAAAACGGCCATAAGTGCCTGTGTTTATCCTTAATTAAGAGTCCACGTTTACGAAATTTGCACCCCGCCAACAAAAATCCTGGCTACGGGGCCTGTATACATATACATTCATTATCAAAAGTATCATTTTATGCCGTTAAAAATTTGTTTGGTCAAATTTCGTTCCTTGATCCGTCGAAAACTGAAACTTAAGTGTATAGAGCTGGTAATTTATGAATTAGTTGAAGTCAATTGGGCGTATTTTCATGTCCTTACTCTGCCAGTCACTTTACTCTATCAAGTTTGGGTAATTAATACATTGTATCGATTGCGTTTTGAAAGAAACTGAAAAGAGAAAAGACAAAGCATTTTAAGTATCTAGATAAATGTTTAAAAACTGCTTAAAATAACGAATATTTGACAACGTTGACAAGAATATATCATCATACAAATGGAGTTCCCACGGGCATATGTGCCATTGCATTGTTATGATATCTTGAAACAACGAATTTGCAGTTCAAGTCATTGTCCTCCGAAGAAGGACTAAAAATACAGATACTGATTAAAAACTTTTGCAAACATTTTTTTCTAATTTAGGAAGAATTCTTAAAGAACCTTTTTATCTGCATCTGCTCGAACGTTTTTTTTTTTTTAAAAAACAACAACATGTATACTGATCGCCGAAGAAGCAATAACTGAAACATGTTTTCCCCTTTCTTTTAGACTGTTTATTGTATTAAACTATTCAGTTATTTTTAATTTAAGCCAAAAAATTCGTTGTAAACACAAAAGCGTGATCGCCAGTGTGAAAAAAAGACAGATTCGGCTACAAGCCATTTTTGTCGAGTTCAATCGTACAGTTTATTGCTTGGGACTTTCCCTGATAATTGGCTTTTGACAACGGCGACAGCCTCTGGGCATCTTAATGACTATTTTTTGAACGCTACCAAGATAGTGTTAAATTTTCAGTTTGGGATTCAGTTCACCAAAAACAGTTTGTTTGTATACTGAAAAAAGTACGACTGAGCTGCCTCTTTTTTAAAAAAGAAAAATATATTTTGAGCCTTTAAAATTTATAATGGAGCGTGAGATCTACATAGGGTGGGCAAATCCCGAGAATATGGAGATTCAGGAGGAAAAGTTATTAAATTTTAAAATACGAACACATAGGCGGATTTCAGCTGACGTAATGTTTACAAACAAACCAATTCAAATCTGAACACCTTCGACACATGGTACAAAGAAACCTTTGTCTCGAACAGCCAATCAACAGCTGGTAGACTCATTTCATTAAAATAATAATACCTGAAATCCTCCAGTCTGACCGACTGGACGATTCGTAAATGTGTCACGGTCCATAAGCTAACTATACTTTCGAAATTGGTCTCTCCACACGGCAAATATGTAAAACAGTTTATACATGGTGGCGAAACGGTGTGTTTTGCGCCTTGTGGGACTTTGACCCCCAGGGCCTCTGCGCCACTCTCCATATATGGCATTTCAGACCCAGGCTTTCTTTCAGTCCCGTCCCTGCACTCGGCATTTCGCATTCTGGAACATGGCACATCGGAATAACGCTGATAGAGATGTGAAGAAGAAAGAGAGTTTGAAACAAAAGGCCCTCAACTGGTGTCGCCAATACCTTGGGGGAACTTGGGGCAAAATCTCGCAGGATGAGCTTTCGATGGAAGTTCTCAGGTGCGTATGAAGATATTGTGTGTAGATCGATGTGAGTTCGTCACTTCGTTCCCCCGTGTCTGCCCCACACAAACGAGAACACACTTACACATCAAGATCTGAAGATGACTCAAGTTGGTTTTTTCCCAGGATTTTCGCAGCGCACGGAAACTTACCCGATATGTAAAATACCATTTATCTAATTTTCTAAACGGCGCAAAAAACTATGCCGGAAAAATATGGTCCTAAGTTTGAACAGAAGAACTAAGAATCTGCTATGTTTTTGTCAAGCTATCCGGAATTGTGTAAAGATGCTTAGTCATCGAGCAAACTTCTAGATAATTCTTCTACGGACCTCAGTTACGAATGCAAAAGCTAACTCAAGTGCAGTTCGATTGCTGTCAGTTTAAGATATAAAGAAGAACACTTACTTGCGTGATTAAAAATGTGGAAAACTTGGTAAGAATGCGGAAGACTTGAGTTTACATGTAGTTTGATGCGTGACCACGTACGTTGTTATATTTACTTATAATTATAATGTAACGGGAAAAAAATCATTTAATGCTGCTTTTACTCTGTGTTAGTTCTTCTGTGTTAGACCTGTTCTACAGAAAGGAACAGAAGTGTTATAAATGATAGATCAAGATTACAGAAATTGTGTAATCCCCATTACGAATTGGTCGTGCTGTATATATTATTATTTTGTAAGGTCGATAATTATGTGATGCGTGACAGTCACCTAATAAATACAACTGCATTTGCGTGTGCAGTTTTTAAGACGCTGAGGCTAAGAGGTAAAATTTTTCACAATTCTCATAATGTAATTTGAATAATCCCCGAAACCTGAATTTTAAATTTGAACTGATTTGAAGTTTAGTTTTAATTAATTTTAAAGATACATGTTCCAGAATGAAGCAAATCATTTGTTCTCAAAACAAGCAATCCATTTATTCATGAATGTCTCTTTCTTCCTTTTCATGTTTTGTCCATCTCCTTTTAATGAACATCCTTGCTCCCAATCTTTGTTCATGGTAGAAGCTACTGTAATTTTAAAATTAGATTCATTTAATTGCAGTATTTATTTAATTACAATTTCATTTAATTGCTGTATGTAAGTGTTATGCAAGTCATGTCAGACAGAAAAATAATGAGAAAAGAAACCCATAAATGATGAAAAAATAGCAAAACAAAGTCTACTAGTGCCCCTTTTCTGAACTTTAAAACAATAAATGCAAAAGATAATAAAATTATACACTATATCTTATAAATTTATATTTAAGTGTAAGGCTACTGCAGTTTCCTTTTTTGGCACTATGAGTGGGTGGCTTCAGCAATAACTGCCAACACCAAGAGTTTCAAAAGGATAAGTAAAAGATAAAATCTTGAGAGAATACTATACTCCAATACTGTAGACACACTGACAGTATGGATATGTGACATATTAAGGTTTTTAGACTTTCATCTCTGTTACTGTAGCTGTCAGTTTTTGCATACTCTGCTTAAAAATGTCAATACACAGCAATTTATTTTTCAACCATGGAAAATCTAACTGAGAGAAAATCATGAGCGAAATTTACTCTACTGTAAAATGGAGTCAATCAATCAAAAATTTGAGATTTGAGCAGCATACAGTATTAATATAATGGATCCTACTGGTACCAAAACAAGAGTATTACCTCCCACTCCCCTTTACTTTTGGGAGAGATATGACTAGTTCATGTGTCTAATATTAATTATGGTAATAAAATTATTATAAACTATTTTTTCCAGTGGGGGTTTGACAAATGAACTGTTCATCTGTTCTCTGCCCGAGAACTCTTCATTACTGAAAGGAGAGCCCAGAAGAGTGTTACTGCGCATCTATGGCCGGTTGTACAGTGAAATTCTTAGTGATGTTCATGCTATGGTGTCAGAGGTTGTGATATTTGCTCTCTTGTCAGAGAGAGGTATAGCACCAAAATTGTTTGCTGTTTTCCCAGAAGGCAGACTTGAGGAGCTTCTTCCGGTAAGTGAAATGATGACATTTTCAGTGTCAAACCTATTAATATCAACAATGAACATCCAAGGATTGAGTAACATTTTTAATAATGGAATGTGTTTCTTGCATTTGACCAAGTACATTGTAAGATTGAGACCCAAAAACTGCTTTAATTTATAATCATAAACAGTATGCCAGCTACATGTAACACCACTGTTGCTTGACTTCATAGACCTAATACATGTATATATGAATATTTTGAGCTTTTACAAGTCTGATTGGCTAAATTCGAGGAATGATATTAAACTTAAAACTGATATGAGTGTTTATTGTTTTAATATACTGTACATGTAGGTTTGACAGTAATTATAAACTTGTAGCACAATAACTTTTTACAAGTAAAAACTTCAATCACATAATATAAATATTTAAATATGATTTATTTTTGAAGCCATGCATCTATCAACAGCATACTTGTAGTTATTGTGCACAGTATAATGCTTTAATTTGTTTACAAATTGGCTATTGAACTCTTTTGTCCAGGCCAGAGCACTGTTGACGGAGGAGTTGAAAAATCCACAAATCTCAGTTGTGATTGCACAAAAGTTGAGGGAGTTTCACCAGCTGCAGTTGCCTTTGTGTAAAGAGCCAACACTGTTATGGGATGCAATTACAAGGTACGCGCGAGCCTATTTATATTTCTTTATTTTAAGTCTCACTGTTTATCACCATTGACATTTTACATTCAGAACTACATGTACCGTACATGTACGTGTACCTTTTGCATGATTTTATGTAGTTTTTCACTCATGAAGGTTTCACAAAACATGATATGGTTCAGGATTGATATGAAAAGAAAAATCACAATTTATGATTTTGGATATGTACCGTATATACTCGTGTATAAGTCGGATTTTTGAGACATGAAAATTGACCCAAAAAATCAAACCCCAACTTATACACGAGAGAAAACATGACACCCCATCAAATTGTGAAGTATAGTTTGCCAAGTGTTGGATTTTTCACTCACTAACAGCAAACCTGTCTTTTGAGAGGCATACAATCCATTCCAAAGAGCCCGTGTAGTGTGATTCCTTGCAAGCCAAAGTAGTTTTAAAATAAATTTTTCAGCACGTGTTTTACTGTAACTTTTGGATGATTACACACATGAAATCTACATGTATCTATCTTTCATAATAAAGGGAGCAGCTTCAGGTAACAGGATGACAGCACCACTTTTCTGCATTCTAAAGGTTAATGAAATTTACTGTTTTCAAGCTTGTTGCGATGTATTTTGGTTTACGTGTAACAAGTTACGATGGGGTGCCATGTTGAATTAGCATAAAACGTGTGGGGACTGGTGCTGAAACTACACCATCAAAACGAGACACGATCCTTGAAACAACTAGAAAATGTTTTCATGCAAACGTGACTTTGTTTACGTCTTTATATCAAGGTGGTTTACAGCTATTTTCTTCTTGATAAGTCCACATCCAATGCAGTTGACATTTTTTTCTGAAACAAGAATTTGAGCTTGGATGAACGTTTTATCATCGAACAGATTTGCAGCAGAAAGCGATTGTGGACTACAAGGCACAGTGCAGCTTCGATGTATGCACACTCTTTGCTAGCAGATAAATGAAACTAAAGTGTTTTTATCAAGTTTACTTTATTGTAAGTTACCTGTACATTAATCCAACATTGCTTGAATAAAAGCGTTGTTTCGTTTGTAAACAAATTATAATTTCTGTTGAAGATCAGTATCCATTTTCATTCACCACCACGTCAAGCAATGCTTCACAGTTAAGAGCAAATAAAACTGCTTTTTAACAAAACAAGTCTTAGAAAAGTGCGTTTATTTAATTTTCTTAAGTTTTGTTATTTTGCCCACTTTATTCATCAGAAATGCCTCTTTTACTGCAACATTTTATGTCTAAGCCACAAGTACATTTCAAATTTATAATTTCTTAAAAAGTGTCAATTTTGGCTTCAAAAATGGGGTTCGACTTATACATGGGTTCGACTTATACATGAGTATATACGGTAGTCACATTTCTAGCAATTCTTGCAGCCCAGATTTTTTTTGAAGGTGCATATCCCTACATGTACACCTCTAGAAATCCCGAGGCTTGTAGCTCCTCCCTCCAAACAAGACATGCTCAAATGTTCCATGTACAGACCAACATGTATAGTTAAATAATATTTGCATAGCATGTGTCAAAATGGATTTTTGGTAAAAATTTCTTCAAAAAAAATTATGACGCATTGAATGATTACAATAAATTTGTATTGTACAGGGCACTTAATTGACAGTCCATTTTTACAAGATTTCAAGATAGTATCAATTTTATAAAATTTATAAGTTTAAGGTTTTTTTGGCTTGCAGACTTTTGGAAGATGTGGATGCAATCAGCTTTGATGATCCAGAAGATTCTAAGAAGCACCAGTTGATTAAGAACATGAATATGCATAAGGAATATGAATTCATGAGGTAGTTTTTCATCAAGATTATTTCAAGTTTGATGTATAGTACTGTATTTTAGGTAAAAAATAAAGCTAATGCAGTCCCTAGTGTTAACATGTATTGCAGTGCACTCACTCAAACTGTTGCAGGTGTACATTGTAATGTGTTCTTTGTGTGTGACCTTGACATGCAATAACAGTGCAAAATCATGAATTTTCACATTATTGTTCATGCAGAGCTGTCAAGGTTCAGTGGATATTAGACCTGAGATTTTGGATGTGATGATTTCAACCTATCCAACACCCTCCCCTCCCCAATGATCAAAACCATTTAACAGATTCTCACCCATTGTTCAGTCATCACTCAAGCTTTCCCTGTGACTCACAACCAAGAAGTCAAAATGAAACTCACGAGTAGCTGAACTAGCAGAGTAAATAAGATCCTGGACGGTGATAGTGTCTCAGTGCTCAAGTTTAGATACTAAAATGTATTTGTATTGCTTTTGTATGGAGAATTATTGACAAAATTTCAGTTTTCAATGGGATATTGTAAGGAAAGTACCACAAAGCAAGCATGAGACATGAGATTCTCAATGTCCGGTGTGTAAGTGTACTGAGAAATGGCTCCCAGGTGTGTGTCTTACATGTATGCAGAGGTGTGAGACTGGATACCTGAGCACATGTCTGTACAGTTAATTACATGTATTTTAAGTCCAAGCTTATTGTCTTTTTAAATGCTAATTGTCCTCCCACTGCTCAACCACATTCTCATCAATTACAAACTCTTGGCATGTGTGTTATTATCATATACCGGTACATGTACCTGTGTACATGAACACAGGAACAAGCAATTTAACAAACCTTATTAAAATATGATTAGATTGCAATACTGTCATTTAAACATGAATTAGCATCTGTCAGGAGTAGCTCTGGCCACAATATAATAATAAATATTGTTTTTTTAATCTACTTGTAGACAATACCTGGAAGCAGCAAACTCAAGTGTTGTGTTCTGTCACAATGATCTACAAGAAGGTGTGGATTACAACAGACTGTTTGGAATTATTTACTCTTTGTATTGTACTGTAACGAGAGAAGGGAGGGGCATTTGCCTTACATTTATGTACTGTATTCTATGTAATAAATAGTTTTGTACAATTTTGAAAGACAGGAGGTGATTTTGCAAACAGTGCTCCTTGCTTCTGTATGTACTACCTGTTAATATCCTCAGAATATTACTTCTTTATCAGGTAGGATCCTCAGGATATTGCTTCTATACCAGGTGTTATCCTTCTAAAGGAATTTACTCTTATACCAGGAAACATCCTTGTGATGCACGATCCAGAAGGGGAGAGCGGCTTCAACAACCTGAGATTCATTGACTTTGAATTTGGAGGATACAACTACAGGTAAAAATACACCACAGTGAACTTGCTATTGTAAACTATAGTTCATAATTTGTATGATTATCATCCCTCAAAATGATTTCAGCCAATCACAGACCAGATTACTGTCGTGATTTTTCACGAAATCGCGACATTGTCATGATTTCAGACGAAATCATAGACAGTTTGGTTTCTCTCTTGAAAGTCACTGCAAAAATAAAATTGCTATCAGCGTCGAATCTTGTAATGCTTCACAGAAAGTTAAAAGGGGAGAAAACGGAGCGACTCCAGCATTCATTTCAAAGTTTTGGCAAAACTTATCTTTTGAAGGAGTGCGGTCTCCCAAGCGCGGGAAACTCTGACGTGCGTGCGTTCACGCATGAATGAAGTTTCTCAGGTCGAGATAATTTTGTTTTCAAAACTGCATTTTGTGTCAGGGATGATAATTATATGTAATCGTGCAGGTTTTTGCCCGATTCGGAAAATATCAGGGCTTGTTTGGTCTCGCCATGAGTACAAACCATGGTTCGACCAAACTCGCCCTGATATTTTCCCGAATCGAGCAAAAACCTGCACGATTTATACATATAAGTATTATCTTCTTGCATGTACAAATGTATATATGAAAGGATAATGAAACAGTTCTCATATGGTTCTCATAAATACTGTACTTTGTCAATATTAGAGGTTTTATGTTGTTTTAAGAAACTGTTTCCCTTTACACATAAATATATATACCTGGCTTGTTATGAACTTAATATAAAGAATTAAAGCAGTCTTGAAATATTAAACCATTTACCGTTCACAAGAAACTATTTTTTTTTGTTACAGTGCTTTTGATATTGCTAATCATTTCTGCGAATGGACGTATAACTACAACCTCCCCGAACCTCCGTACTTTTCTATGAACCTGGATCATTATCCAACGAGACAACAACAGGTAAAATGTGTAAGTGTATGTCTGTCCGCCAGTCTTTATCTTTGAATTGTCTAGATACTGATCTTCTTGCTTTTTTTTATCCGGCGGATTGTTCGTAAACTAGTATTTGCCAATGTGACTTTGCACTTTTACACGTCTATGGAAAGATTAATGGTTGAGCTGATAGGTCGAGAGCTGAGTCTTATGTACATGTATAGTTTTGTGTAGATACAGTATATCCACGTTGGGTTGGTCACATTAGCACACGACTACAGTACTATCAATGTACTATAGTTTTTATTGAACATATTGTGATAAAATCCAATAAGTTGGGTGCATTCTGACAAACAAATGTTTGTAGTTAATTGGTAAACAAATTGGTAAATTGTATTAGTACATTTGGGCAAATCCGATTCATTTCAGGAGATAGCCTTTCCAAAGAACGATTATTGACATTTCAGCCAAAGCCTTTGCCAAGTATCAAGCAAAATTAGAGTTGAATTTTTTTTAGTTTCCATGATCGATGTAAGAAGCACAATCGCCCTTTCCGGCCAATTCAAGAGTATGACAATACTGTCATCAACTTGAATGGGTTATTTTGTCATTTTGTCACACTGCTAAAACCACGTATAAAGTATTCACTAAAGTCAAAAGGGCCGCTTATACAAGAGAAATAAGACGCGGCTAACACAAGGCTTTTAGTCTCTCGACGTTCTATCGGGGGACTTAAAAGAACCCACACACTTGTCGATAGGAGTAGGCTAATGCCGGTGT
>JAOBYE010717957.1:0-10720 GCA_025403585.1 Parazoanthus swiftii
TTTCTTCCCGCCACTTGTCTTCTCTTTGAGTAGAATTCGTTCCGTACGTCCCTTCGGGTGAACTTCACAATGATTTTGTCATTTCTTGAGTCGTCAAATGGTTAAGTTGTATGCCCTTTTCTTTACCAATGGCACACACGATCTCGGCGCAAGTTGTGTTTCCAGCTGGTTGGGCGCCCACAATCTCAACGCAGTCACGGCGGAGATATTGGGCCATTTCGTCCACTGCCGATTCTGCATGGCAAGTATTTCTCTTAAGTTCCTGCAACTCATTCTCCTGTTGAGTTGATTTTCCTTTGATGGTTTTCAGTTGCTCGAGCAAGTTATCATATTTGCTTGATAGGAAGTTGTAGGAGGTTTCCATTCCCAAGACTTTCTTCTCGAGGTCGATAGTTCTTGCTTGGTATGGCTCTATACAGCTTTTAATCAGCTTTTTGATGTCCTCCGTTGTCGCCATAAGTATATAATTACATAAAATATAATACTACGCATAAACGAAGCTGTAACTTAGGTAATTTAAGCCAAAGCTTTGGCAGTGTTAGAAAGCATGGCCGGCCGCCATGGCGCCATATGCTAATAATTCCAACTACTTTTGTCTGTGATTCAGTGATGGACGAAACTGTTGGAACACCCAACATCCCCCACTCCCCCTTTTCAGTGTTGAAGTTGTCACAAACAAGTATAATGCTTAGAATGCCTCAATATTGAACTGGGATGCGGGGTGTTCCAACTACTTTTGTTTGTGATTATAGTTAGTGTTAATGTTTTTGCTAACACTCATGAATATAGCAGGCAGTAGGCTTTGTTTAATCGGTGAAATAAAATGGTTGTAAACAACTGCAAGCATTAACATGTAAGCTTTTGTTTTACATTTTTTAAGTTGTTATGTATGGTATTGCCAAAGAGCAGTAAAATATAGCAGTTTTAGTGTCTTTTAACTGTGTTTCTATTTTTAAATACCACCAGATAAAGAAATAAGAAATTGTAATTTGAAAATATCTGGTTATGTGCATTGTTTGTAAGTAAAGCATGAGTTAGAAGTCAAGTTTTAAAAATGACCCTTTTCGTTGTTTTTAAGTGCACATTTTTCTGTAGGTTATCAGAGAATGGACAGCTGTTGAAGGAATCTTTTTTGATGACTTCTTGGGAAAAGGAACTGAGCAAGTGCTGATTCTTCCAAGTTACCATATATTTGGTAAGAAGGATGAAAATATAGACATTAGATAGAAGTTTTTGGCTGGTGCATGTAATATAGTTCAGAATTATTTACATTTCTAGCAGGGGTGGCACATGGTTAAATCCAAGCCTTGCCATTTGAATGGCAGAGATCTGTGATTTTCATTTACCGGTATAAGAGAATTAAGGACTCAAAAACATTTTGCATATCAAATGGGAAATGGCAAAGGCGTGCCAAAAACAAACTGAGATTAAGGGCTTGCTTGCACTAGACAGATCTATCTCTAGAGACAAAATTTTGTACAATTTGCCAAGTTCATCTACATACCAGTATAAAGTTGGTAGTTTGCATTTGATTTCCTATTTTCATGTTATTGTGATTAGTGTTTTTTGCAATTTATAGCATGTGAGGTCATGATGGAGTTGAAAGGTTAGAAAAAAGTCAGGGAATGTTTTTTTCAAGGTCAGGGAATATCAGGGAATTTTGATTTGGGTTCAGCCCTGACATTTTTCTGATATTGGTGAAAAAGTGACAAGGTCTTGGAAATTTTGATGTGACAAACCTTACTTAATATAAAAACCTTGCAGTTTCCCAATGACCTTTGAAAAATATTCCATAGTTCCATACTAGGTACATGTGCACTGTGATGTGGTGTGGACAACTGATTCATACTTGTACTTCACCATTTTTATCAAAGTCCTGCTACTAGCACAGATGGAAATTTAAACTGAAGAATTTTTGAAATATTAAATGCAACCGAATTATTTTGTGTGCAGATCAGTGAAAAATATTACAGGTATTTGGTCATTGAAAACTTTCATTTGTTCAGTTGCTGTGACTAGGACCCTGCACAAATGATATACTGTAACATAACTGTAACATACAGCACTTCATCCCATGCTGCAATGGGTAAACTAATGTGTACCTACATGTACATTCCAAACAAAGATTGTCGTGTGTGTATGTTGTTAGTGCATTCGGTAAGATCTCTGACACACTGCCAGACTCCAGGTTCACCTCTATTAACTATGATTCAATCTCTGTCTTGGTCAAGGGTTGAACTTTGTGTGACTTTCTTTTAACCTACCGACCATGGGATGTTAAGTGTTAGTACATAGTCTTTTGAAATCTTATTTCAAGGGATTTAAAAGGGCCTGTGTACTGCTAGACAAGTTTAGCAGACTCGGTGTTGTGTGCAGCAGTTTGTATTTTGTTGTGATTCATCATGTCGAGTTATAAATTGTGAATCCTAAAATGTAAGAACAGTGAATACAAGATTGCATTTGTGTGAATGACTATTGTACTTTGTCAATCAAGAAAATATCACCAATTAGCTTCCACAGGTTGCAAGTGTCAAACTTTATATGAACTTCCTGACTTCAAAGTTATAATCTATCCTGAATTATAGGAGATTGCATCACTAATTTCACAGTCACTGACTTTGTGCAGCCTGAGATCACTGGCAAAAAGGTTAGTTTCACATGGACTCATTTTTGTGTTTTTAGTAGACTTAAAAGATCACAACTGTGCAAACATTACTTTTTCAAACATGCACTCTGTACATTAAAGTACATGTAGCTATAAATGTCAACAAGCTTTGCTCAACCACGGTTCAGTGCTTCCATACAAACTACAGTTTTCGTTGAGAGATCATTCAGGTTTTCATTGAGAGATCGTTCAAGGAAGCAATTTAAGTATCATGTTATTTTTTATTTTAAATGGAACCTTAACCATAAAAATATCTTGAAAAAAATTGGAGAAACTTCAAATCATTCAGAACATTTAATGTGAATACGACTTTAACCTAAAATTAACAAGAGTCAACCTCTGTGGCATTTTCTCCACCTGAAAAATGTTTCTCAGACTGTTGAAATTATTTTATATTTGAAGTAAAGATAGACTTTGAGAAGAACAGTCTTCATATATTCAAAAAAATATACTTGAAAATAATTTATTTAATAGTTTTTAAAAATACTCTAAAGTTACATGTAAATGTATGATTGATCAAGGAAGGACAAGAAAGAGATCAATGAAAAACAAGAAAGCGAAATGCACGATGCAGCATGGCCATTAGTGGTATAAAGTGTTGACTTGTAACCATGGTGCTCACTACTCCTGGAATTCCTGGAAAACTCGTGGAACTTGAAATTTTCTTCCAGGGCCCTGGAAAACTCCTGGAAAAACAGATAATTTCCCTGAACTCCTGGAAAAGTTCTGGAATTTTGTGGAAAATTAAAGAGTCTTAAATAACAAACCCAAACCTCCAGAAGCATCTATCTCATGATTGTACTTTTTTGTATGTTATCAAGACTCAATTTCAGGAAGTTTTTTTTCTGGGGATTTTGGCCATTTTTGTCCCGTTTCCCTTCGATAGGAAAGTGGAAGAAATTATTTGATATTGTTTTGTTTTTGGCGAGAGAGAATTTGAGGTTGGGTCCTGGAAAAATAAGTTTTCTACCCTGGAGAATTCCGGGAAAACTCTGATCCTTGTATTCATCGTCTCATGAGAGACTAAGGTGATGGCAAGAGAAGATTGGTAAATGTTTCTTCTCTGATCCTTGTATTCATCGTCTCATGAGAGACTGAGGTGATGGCAAGAGAAGATTGGTAAATTCTTTTTCTCTGATCCTTATGTTCATCGTCTCATGGGAGACTGAGGTGATGACAAGAGAATATTGGTAAATGTGTCATCTGTTTCTATGTTATCAGGAAATTGGCAGTACGGAAATTTCTAGCTCTCTTAGCAGCATCGAATGCAGCGAATCACTTCAAAGGACTGTTCATGCTCTCACAATGAGGCTGCAGGTGAGTGTTAGAAATTGCCTTTGTGTTATATATGTATATTTTACTGTCATCTGGATCACAATTTGTAAAGTAGTATCTCTTATAGTTTACTGTTTCCGAAGGCAGGAAACGCCAGTACAAAATAAGGAGGCATTTTTTTATTATTACTTATTTAATTGATTATTTAATTCCGGATTCCGAACAGAGCACGAGTTGCCTAAATCAAAAGGACGCAAAAGGTTTCCGACAAGATTCTAGCACCTGACATCCAGTAACTTGTAAGATTTATTGTGGTTGGAGAAAAAAAAACAATTCTTTTTCATCGTCTCTCTTGCTGTTCTATTATTTTTTTTTGTTTTACAGTGAGAGTATCAATCCAGTTGGATTAGAATTTACGAGAGGTAGTACATTGATCCTGACACTCCCCATTAAGATAGGAAACCCTCCTCATACCTACATCCTAAATTAAAAAGTTAAACTAACAAGAGTTAACAAGAACAAACGGTATGTGTCTCGATTGTCGTGGGTTTTAAAGGATTAAAAGTTTGTCACTTACACCATCTTCTACTGACAATTCCCAAATGCATAGTGTAAACAACCAAACTGAAGGTAAAAAATCTTATCTACCTTTTGTTCACACAATATTATTTAGAGATTTCTGTTCTTGTTTAAGAAAATCGTCTCATATTGCAAGTGTTCTCATTTTCTTGACTGCCTTATTTAACTTTTGTGTCCATTCAGGCTGGAATTTCTTCTGTAGTCGAGGCTCAGTTGGAACACCAGGATAAGCGAGAGTTGATTAAGGAAGCATGTCACAACTTGTACACAATGGTTTCATCTAATGGCTCACACTCATCCGTCAATCAACAAGTAAGTCACGTTTCCACGAATTCTCCGTCTATCTACGAATACTTCGTCAATAAACGCGTAATACTGAACCTTTTAACTCCTACCCAACGTCTATCTTCTCCTTACAGTACCAGTATAAAACGAGTTGATCAGTTTTGAGAATATGGAAATTGGTCATCCACTACAGACACTCTAAGATGAAATATAAAATTATCCCAGCCTATTAATAGAAACTGTCTGGAGACAAGTACTGACAAATTAGGAGCTTATCATTTGGTGCTTTTGATAGTGAAGGTGTTAAAACTAAGTTGTTTCGTTTGAGCACCTGTTAAAACTACTGTACATGTAGATAGCAAGGACATTATGGCTGTTTCAGTGCGGTTCTAGAAAATTTTATACTCCTCCCAACTACAGAGCCGTACGTAGCTTTGTAAATCAGGGTAACAATGAAAATTTTAAAGCAGTTAAAGGCTGTTTCCGGTGTTTTTGAAGCGATATTTTCTAAACATTCAGTAGAAACCATTTTGCTTGGGGGAAGGAGCAGTTACGGCCCTACAACTACAGCTCTTGGAAATTTTGAGGAGAAGGGGGCGCTCATAAGTCAACATTTTTAAAGGAAAGTATCAACCGTGGTCCATAACTGTACGGTATTTCCAGAGGGATGGGGCACTTTTTAGCTTTGATTTCTTCCCGATTTGGTTTTCTGTCTTACTTGATGTTACGTATGTTCCTCTGACGTTCGACACAATTTCTTTAATCTGATGTTAATCTAACGTTAATTAGTTTAAATGATCCTTAAATCTGATTTGTTATCTAACTATTGTATATTCACTGGTAGACGACGATGCCCATCGAAACTTTTTCGCATGTGCTATTGACAACAATTTGAAGTTTGTCATACACATATAATTTGATGTTAACTGATGTTCATTTCCTTTGTGAGTTGACCAGTTAGTCACAGAACACTTGCTATTGTTTTCTAAGAGTGATAAGTGATTCATCTTCACTTCGTTGATTGTGTACCTTCAGGAACGTTGGTTCGTGTTCTGATTATTAAGTGACATGTATGTGTTCTGTTGGTGAACACAACCCAATCTCTCTGTTTACTGTCAGTCTGCAGGGATGTTCTGCCTCTTAGAAGGAAAGCAAGATGGAGAAGGTAAGAACTTGTGTTACCTGGTCCTGATTCAAACAAAAACTACTAAGGTGTGTAGATAGTAATACTCGCTTTATTGGGGTTAAGATCTGGAATTCAGCTAGTTTAGGAAAATTTTAAGTCTTCGTCTCGTTTCTGTTTCAAGAAGCTGGTGACTAACTCTTTTTTTGATCGATATACCAAGTAGATACTTGAATTAGTATTTCTTTTTTGCAGTATTTTTCATTAAGTCTTTAATTAACAGCCAATTAATTTTACAATTTTAAAAATAAGTTTTATTGTTGCATTTTTGGATTGAAATATGTTCTTATTATACAAAATGTTAATCAGTTGACAACTAAAATAAACTATACGTTATTAGGAAGATTGCAGCAAAAAACTAAATCATCGAAGAATCCGTGACATGTTGGTTTTTGGCTCAAACCTTCTACTTTCTGCTTCCATCTCTTTGACTTGCACCTGGACAGAAGCGTAATGGAAGCAGAAAAGAGATGAGAAAAAGGAAGCCTTCCATTCCTCAGTTCCGTCTTCGCTTCCGTTTTGCTTCCGTGACTATTGTTTAACTTGTACTGGAACAGAATGCTCCGTCCGTGTCTGATTCCGTTCCCGCTTCTGCTACTACCAACAATGTAATGAACGCTTGAGGTTACGGCACTCCACATGACGCGGTGTCTTCAGTTATAAGTTCGTAACTCTGTTAATATGCCCCAGTTAACCATAAGCCAATGTATTACTTGAAAGATTATAGAATAGTCTAAATTATGATGTACCTTATTTTTGCAAAGTCTTCTTTGTAATCGAGAACCAGCGCCAAGTCCCTCAATTTTTTAATTTTTGGCATAATTTTTATTATTCAAAATTTAGCACAATTTGAATACCGAGCATGTGTCAGGGATTTTTGATAAGGTACATCATCTGCATTTTAAAACTGATTTGAAAAACTTTAAGTTTTCAAGCGGTCTAGTGGAGAACTTCGTGGGGAAAAGTTTTTCGATAAAATTGATTAGGAGAAAGAACAGTTAGATGTAAAGTTTCTTCCAGTGAAATATCTCAACAACTGTTTGAAATTTTCAAAAAGACATCTTTTGTCCAAAGGCTACCAATTTTAGATAAAAATAAGTTTTGATGTTTTGGTCCAGTTCATACTGTACAGTAACCTTAACTCGGCATATTTTTTAGTCGATGCAGCACCAGACGAGTCACCGGGTGCCAGTGCACAAATATCTGTGGAGAACATCTGGCAGAGGGTCGTTAACGACAAGTGGGTAGTGGGCATTGAAGTTGCCAATACTGGGACAAGGTACTAGGGTTTAATAAACAGCACTTCCCATGCGCATTTTGTGAAGCCCAATGCTTATACAATTGAACATACAATCCACTTTTGGCCTAAAAGCTTACAATATTATTAGCTTATAAAAGTACATATATTTAGGTAATCTGTAAATGTACATTAGCATGAAAGGAAAATAAAGAATAATAAATGACAAAAAAAGTACATATATTAATGATAGGCACCGTAGTTTCTCAATTAGATGCCCACTGCGTTTATTTAAAACTCGGCCCTATCGACCCGGCGTTCAAACTGAGTAGCCGTCTAATCGGGGTTAGGCGTTTATTTACAGGGTGAACATTTCTTCCATTTTTCCGGCTGATTTTTTTAAAAATATTAATCTTAAATGGTGCATAAATAGGACTAAAGACCCTCAACCACATGAACATATACTTGATGTGAACAAGTTGCTGAAAAGCCCCGTATGGAGCATCTGAAATGTATTTATGTATGTATCAATTCATTGTATTTTTATGAGGCTGAAATCGAACTGAATTCGTTCAGCGGTGGTGTGAAAATTAGCTTATCATTTTTGCAGTGTTTTTTTAAACATTTTGAGAATTTTTTTTAGTCAAAGATAACCCCATTTGAGCTAGGACGACTACCGTTAGTTAATAGCTATTAAAATCACGTTCCCTTCCGTTGCAGCCTCATTTCGTCTATTTCTTTGGCACTGGTGAGTGTACAACCTGAAATGCTGACATCGACCTGCGAGGGTGAAGAAGGGTGTAGACATCCCATGTTAGGAGGACAGTTAGTCGATACTGGTGTCAGACAGGAAATAACTTCTTCTGAAGATATTTGGAAACCACCTATTAAGAAAATGAAGATGAATGCCAGTAGTGAAGTTGGCCAGAACCATGAAAATGAACTGAGTTGCTCTAGTAACAACGGTTTGTTGCCCGGAGAAAAGACTGTTGTTGTTACAGCGGCAGACGTGCCAGAACTGATCTCTAGCGACGAATACATTTGTTCACCGGTTCTTACTTATGAGAGCAATACTGCGTATGCAAGAACTTTGTACCATAGCATCTGCTGTGCACACGTGACTATTTCAGCCAATCAGATTTCAGGAGGTGATCTAGAGTTAGGTGTAAATAAAGATATCATGTCGCGGAAACGTGATTGGTTAGCGCTGGAAGCCGTCTCAATAAAAACACAGGTATTGAGAGATATTTTTTACTTAACGAGTGTAAATTTCTCCCCGAGTGTGAGTTTCTTCCCGAAAGAACGTTTCTTCACAATGATACATTTCCTCCCGAGAACAAATTTCTTCCCGAGGATACACTTTTATGTACCGAAGATGAAATGTTCCCTCGGGAAGAAATGCATCCTTAGTGAGAAATGCTCTCTATCATAGAAATACTCAGTCAGGAAGACGTGTACCCTTGACAAAGAATGCATCATCAGAGGGAGATGTTGGATCAATGAGAGTTTCTGATCAACTGCTCACCTAAAGCTAAACCCAACCCCAACCTTGATTCTAAACCTTATGCAAGGAAGGCGTAGGTTTGTAGCTAGTTACCGAGAAACCTTTATTGATATGAAGCATTCCCTCAGGGAAGAAATGTATCCTCGGGAGGAAATGTTTCCTCGGGAAGAAGTTTACCCTCGGAAAAAAAATTTACCTTCGCGAAGAAATTACCGCCGGGAAGAAATGTTCCTTGGGAAGAATTGCATCTTTTGCATAAAAAGTTCCCTCGTAAAGAAATGTTCCCTCACGACAAAATGTTCCCTCGCGAAATGTGCCTTCCCTAAAACCTGCTCCCTTCCGAAGAAATGTTTCCTCGGGAAGAAACGTTTCCTTTGGGAGAAATTTACCCTCCGGAAGAAATTTACCTTCGGGAAGAAATGACCTATCGGGAAGAATTGTTTCTCGAGGGTAAATTTCTTCCCGAGAAAATATTTCTTTCCGAGGATACATTTCTTCCGGAATAAATTTCATCCCGAGGGAAGATTTTGTATACACAGGGATACTTTCCTTTACAAGGGTTCATTTCTTCCTGAGGGAACATTTCTTACTAAGGATACGTTTTTCCCGGGGGACGTTTCCTGCAAAGGCTGCATTCCTTCCCAAAGGTAGATTCTTGCCAAGGGAACATTTCTTCCAAGAGAATTGTTACTTCCCCAAGGATTATCTCTTCCCAAGAAAAAATGTCTTCTCGAAGGTAGCAAAACTCAGATTTCAGAGGGGGCAACAACAACAGTTTAATTTATACTTTTAATTTTGTTTTTACAATAGATACGACTTTGTAATTGTATAATGTAATATGTCAAGCAAATATTTTTATTGACGGAAATAAGTTAAATGGAAGTAAATGCCTAGTATACAAATGATCCAAACTAAGAGTGGACTTTTATATTTTCTTTCAGCTTGTCCTCACCAGTTCGCTTACGTCAATGTGTCACATGGGTTCCCTGTTGCAAAACACGCTTGGCGTGTGCAAAGATGCAGTGATGACGTTAGTCTCGTTGGACAGAATTGAAAGCTTTCCTTCCTTCACAAATAGTAGCAGTCCATTATCAGGTGTATATGTCCTAGTACAGCCGGGGCTGAGAGAAGTAAAAATGCGGCTTCTGACCAGGTGCGTTTTAGTTCCTGCTTCAGCTTTCGTAGGATCCTTCTTCGTTTACGGCTTTCTAAGAGAAACACAATACCGAGATGTCCCCCTCCCCTCCTCCCCCAACATTCCATTTTCGCCAGTTATTACGCTAGGCTATATCCCGTTTATCAAAATTTCTTAATTCAGTTCATGTATGCTGGCTTCATTTGCTTCATGTGTAGGTTAGTCTACCAAGGGAGACTGAGTCTTTTAAAGACGCCTCTAGTTTTATACTGCAGCAATGCCAATCAATCATCATCATCATTTGTTAGCACTTAAAGAATTACAGAACTTACATTTACAATTTAACAAAAAATTACCGTTGAGAAAAGTGCAAGCCAGCTGTAGTAACCATAGGGCTAATCGAGACAGTTGGCCGTTAAATAAATATGTGCAGCACATATCGAAATGTACAGGCTAAGTAGTTGCAAATGAAATTAAAATCAATTTGAATGTATTTTCTGTGGAGCTAAAATAAACCTGCCATACTCGAACCTGACTACTGACCACAGTAAGTAAATAGCGTTCTAACATAACAAAACTAAGACTTAAGTTTGTGGAAACCATTTTAAAACTCTATGTCGGACTTTTGTTACGTCTGATATTATTGCAGAGTACTTCCTGATGTTTTACATCTGATGTTAGGCTAACATCTAACGTGCTACTAGACCCAATCCTCTGAGTTTGCCGACTGTATACTGCTCAGTAGATAGTAAACTTCATAGAATATACTGGGACTTCCCAGGCCCGTAGCCAGGAATTTTGTTGGGGGGGGGGGGGGGGTGCAAATGTCGTAAACTTGGACTCTTAAAAGCCAAATT
>JAOBYE010717979.1:0-10719 GCA_025403585.1 Parazoanthus swiftii
CTGTAAATATATATATATTTATATGATGTACATTCAGGGCTCCCACTGATAGCAGGTCGCCTATATAGGCGTCTGACAGGACCACCATGAGGAATGCATGTTTTATATTACTTTTAAATAAAGGTTTCTATCTATCTATCTATCTATAAAACTGAATGAATTTACTGCTTCAGATTACATTGACCTACAATCTCACCCAAATCTCTGGACAGCCTAAGAAGAAACTCTTCCCCCATGCCCCTGTTTCAGTGTTACTATAATGATGCCAACTTTTCTTTCAGTATTTTATTTTTGAACCTGCAAAACAACACTGTTTACGCGGAATGGGGAAAAGGAAGTCCCTGTTCAAGTTTACTGTCCGAAATTGTAGGCCCACAAATGTGTTGTCTCTCCATGTTACTGATCAACCAGTATGTGTTGTTTTTATTCTTGATATTATTATTTTCGTGTTTTTGCTTTTTAAATGCCTGTGGAAGATCAATTTTGTGTCCAAAAATTCTATCCTAAATCTAACAAGAGATGTAAACAATTATTTTATTTTGATTCTCTAATTCAATTGTCTTGTGTGTCACTATCCACCAGTCATCTACTGTTTTAGAGTTGCACAACACAAATTTAAAGGTTGATCTGATGATTTCTCATTGTTAGTAAAGCAAGACATCTCGCTTCGTCATCCTACTATCTGAAGTTCCTACTATTGAAGTCTCACTCAGGTTGTGAAACTGAAGAAATTGCATCTTAACTAAGCCTACATCTTAAAAAATTATCTTAACTGACAGATATGAGTCAAAATTAAAATTATATTATCTCAAAATAAAACCCAGCACATTTTTCAGGTTATGAACTACATATAATTATATACAAACTTGTTCTGATGCCTTGACTTACTTCTTGCATCAGGAAGTGGATTCTTTTCTTCGGTTTCCACATGTTTCAGCTTGCTCTGGTCGAATGACTTGACTTCAGCCCTGGAGTTGATTGCCTCATCTTTAATATCTAAATGACAATGTGAAGATAAGCAAACTATCAATACAAAAAAAAATACAATACAAGGCCTTTCAAGGATACACGCAACAAAATCTTCGCACATGAAATATTAATCTAAACAAAAATATGAACTAGAAAAAGCAATAACTAAAATTATAATACACAGGGCAAAATTACTCAATGCTGATTGGCTGAGAGTGAGGGCATTTTTTCTTAATTGAGGGCAAAATTACTTTGCTGAGATTGGACACTGGTTTCCTAGCAACGCTTCAATTTTGATGGCTTTGCAGTCAACACGTGCGCTGAAAAAACACACCCTGAATTTTAAAATTACTTAAATTTTAATGGCTTTGCAGTCAACACGTGTGCTGAATTTTGCCCTTTTATATCATAAACATGTAATCAGATCGGTTGGGATTAATTTCACTTGTGTTTTCATTTTTTTTTCAAACTGCCCTCGTGGAAGACGGCTCGGGCAATTTTGGAAAAAATTGAAAACACTTTTGAAATTAATTCCAAATTTTACTCAGCCCCAAGTGATAACCTATACAAATGACAGCAACCTTGGATTTTTCAAACTTTTATTCCCAAAAAAAATTGCAGCATATGTTCTTGAAGATAGACTAAAAAATAAGAAAAGGGAAATTACTCTGCCAAAAAATCCCAATTTTTTTGGTTCAAACTATATTATGCATGAATTACAAAAGTGACATCCAATTAATTTGAGTTCTTAATATGTATCCTTAAATGGACTCCAGGTTCTGCAAGTTTTGTTGTAATTGCTTTTAATGCTTCAGATATTAGGTTGTAAAAACCTTTTGGGGTCAAAATGTCTATTTGAGGGTCAATACCATACTTTGTGACTGTGATTGTTTGCTATTAAAATAACATCATGCAATTACCTTTCTATTTCTAATGGTACATGTGCTATATATAAAAATACTAAATTGCACTGTCATTAGGGAACTTCAGTCACTTGAAAACTTCAAGTGACTGAAAAAGAGTAATTTAAAAACTTTTGGAAAATGTTGAGGTCAATTTACACAATACAACTTTTGCCTACAACTCATATTGCATGCAACCTGCTTATACCACCCTTAGGACATAGACTACATCATAAATATTAACTCTACAACTTGCCAACAGCTATTCTGCCCAACACAAAAAAAAGAAGTTTGAAACATGTTTTAAGATGTATGACAATCATACCATATTTGGCATTTGCCAGCTCGTTTGTTGGTCTCCCCAGTCTCTCATGTGGCAAACCAGGAGAATAATACACATTTTTATTACGTCATGAGTTACAATGAAACAGTTGTGTGTGTGTAAAATAACACCTACATGTACAACATGGCCCAAGTCTGTTGCATGCAACAGCTGTAGACAAGTTGTAGCACGTAAATCATGCTTTTAGGGTGTCTTCAGAAAATCTTTGAAAACATCATTCTAAAGTCTTCAAAAACAATTGTAGAGATTGTTAAGAATTTCAAGAATTTAGAAAATCTTTGGAAATCTCCTGAAAATTTTCAGAAATGATTGGGAGTTTTGAAAAAGCTGGTGTGGTACAACAAGAAACACCAATGCCACTTTCATAAATAATCCTGGTATGTTTCATTAACTCTTTTCAAATGGTGGTGTTTCCTGCACAAAGCGACAACACATCAAGTTAGAGTCCACAGGTAGCTACCAGTTTTCAGATAATTATCTGATAATATGATGCTGTTCTGTCCAGTTTATACACCTTTTTGTGATGGAAGAACTGCCTTCTCTGTTGTCTCTACATGTTTGAGTTTAGAGGAGTCAAAACTTGCAACTTCTGAGCGATCTGGTTTAACATCTGGCATCATTTCTGCTCTGATGTCTGTAGCAAAAAAAAGATCAAACTTTTTAGCGCATCAGCACCAAAGCAGTCTTAGGGGTAGGTACCCCCTCTACTACATTGTGAAGATTCTAAACCAAAGCACAATAATCCACCTGGAACCCTCAGAGACTTGTATGACAAATTCTGTCTGAGACAACTGGAAGGAGTTAGTTGTGGCCACTAATGCATCTATGACATGTTTTTGTGTCAATGATTATGTTTACTTGTGCAGTGTTTTTCTTAAGGCCGGTACACCGGTACATTGTACCGACGTTCCCCCGTAGCTGTACCACCTTTCCCCAGCAATGGCATTTTTTAAAGTCACCAGATGCACAAATTTGCATCATTTTCCAGGACTCTTAATTTCAAAAATGTTCTGGGGGATGCCCATCCTTGCACCTTCGGCACTTGATGACTACCGACCCAGGTGTACCTACTTTCCCACTTAATGTACCCCATTTCCCAAGCCTTAAGAAAAACACTATTGTGCTGTGCAATGTCTCACCGATGGCAAGAGCTAGTCAGAACAGAAAAGACACTAAAACATCAAAACATTTGGTGTAAAGGCTTGCTTCTACTACAGTGTGCACCACATACCTCCTGCTCCTGGAAGGGGGTTCTTTTCTGCTGTTTCCACATGCTTCAGCTTTGAGTGATCAAAAGATTTGACCTCTGCTCTGGAATCCACAGCTTCATCCTCAATATCTAAATCAGTACAAGGGAGTTTGAGTACAGCTTTAATAAAATAAAGAGATTAAACTGACTTGATGAAAAGCAGCTCAAATTATGAGACATGAGTCGTATTTGAAAAATGTTTATGGAGATGATTGTCAGAAAATTCCAGCTAAAGACTAAAACAGTGGAAAAACAAGTATTATGTGGCCATGATGCTCACCAGTTTTACCATCTTTTTCACAAAACTTCAAAGAGTGTCAATCTCTTGAAAACTTACAAAGTCAATTTATTTGGGAATTGTTAAAGTTTGGGTTATTTTATTTAACCATTAGTTAGCTAACCAGTGGTTAGTTTCAACTTAACTAACTTTTAAACAATGGGATATTAACCTATAGTTTGTTAACCAATGCATAGCCAATTGAACCAACCATTAGTGGATAGCCATTAGTTAATTTAATTTACACAAAAATGAGCCTTGTGATTTCCCCTTGATTTTGTTTTGCTGTTCTCAGATTTTCTGCCATGCTCTAAAAACTTCTTCCATTGCAAAATATAGGCAAGTCATGATCATTCATAAGATTTTACTGTTACTTATGTAGCTTCCACCTGTTTTTACTTTTCTCATAGATTTTTATTGTTGTTCATATTATTTTGTTTGCAAATTTCTAAAGTATCATAACTGACCTTTCTGGGAAGGTAGCACTGCCTTCTCTTGTGTTTCCACATGCTTCAGTTTACCAGCGTCAAATGATGCCACCTCAGACCGATCTGGCAGATCATCAGGCATCATTTCTCGGCGAATCTCTGAAAATATAAATTAAACTGATAGTCCGACCAGTGATCCTACACAAAAAATGGGTCAACCTCAAACTAATCGCAAGAGAAGGTATTTCTGTCAATGGTTTTCAACAAAGAAACCCACCACCTACAATATATCAAAAAAAGTCCCTGGCAGGGGAGGTGGTAAAAAAACGTGATTTATTGAGAACTGTTTCAGCCCAGTCACACGGGGCTAAACAGTATCCAGACAAAAAGCCCACTAGTCAAACAGTATTCATACATAAAATGCCCACTAGCTCAATAAAGTTTAATGAAATTCCAATGTTAATGTTTCTTTTAATTACTTTAATTATTTTGTGTTAAACTATTTTTTTAATTGGTCCAAATGATGTAGTAATTAACTCAGTTGGTGTTATTTGGAAGCAACAGAATGAGAATGGAAGCTCGGCTGTATCCCTACCACTAACCCTAAACACAACTTTATTCCTAAACCTAAAATGAATTTAAGATCTAACTTCAAATGTAACCTGAAATCTAATCCTAACCCCAAATAGTGTCCCAACATTACAAGCTCAGTTAGATAAAAAAAAAACTAAAAGGAAACTTGCAGTATCTATAGTCCATTTATGGACACATCTTTTGACATTAATTTGAAGACATTAAAGTATAATTTGTGTCAAATGAATTCCGCAAATTAGACTTTGACAAAATTTGTAAAATTTAATACTTTCTTCTTTTTCATTTATTTTTAGTTTCCTGCTTGACCCTGTCAATAAAATAATATTTAAAGGCGCAAGAAAATTTGCTGTATTTTTGCTAATTAAGATGGCAGCCATGTAGTAAAAGGACTGTTCCCATGGCAATACCTGGATTTTTGTTACAGAAAGTAATAAAATAACTCAAAGCTGCTTACATACCAAATAGCCAGTTTTTATCTGATACCATATTGAAAACCATGGGGGACCCCATTGAAGCCCCAACTTTAGGATGATGTGTTAGTAAAATCAATGGCTAAATCAAAAGGTTCCCAACCTCGGATTGAGGAGGACTTTTAGTCTGTTATTCAAGTCACTAATCCTAAACAACTGGCAAAGAAAAACCTCTTGCAACTAGTTTGAGGTTCAATCACAGAATGAGTGACCAAACTTGACACAAACATTTAAACTCAAATAAAAATGTTAACTAAAGTTGATCAAGGGAGCAACAATGACTTAGAAAATTGAAGCCTTCACAGTATCAAGCCAGACATGTCTTTCTGGGTTCCTCGTCAAGCGAGCAACAATGACTAAGAAAAACAAAGCCTTTATCTAGCCAGACATGAAACATAAACAGTATTGAGATACAGAGGCTGAGCATAAACCTAAACCTTCTCTTTTTGGGGTTCCTCATCACAAGGGAGGAGTAGGGCCATAGGACCCATAAAAGTTTATCCCTCCCCAACAAAATTATGTTAAAGGGTTAATAAATTTTGGAAAAGTCATAAAACTTTGGGGTGCTACCTGGAATCTTGTCCATGGCCAGCAAGTCTAGTTTGTTCCAGATCTCCTCATTATAAAATGCTATACAGGCAATGTGAGAATGGAACCCATTCGATAAGAAAATGATAAAAACTTTAATTGAACGGCAAAACATTAAAAATTTGCACCTACATGTGCTTGTAAGTGAATATAAGGCTAGTGGAGCTAGATTTTAGAATCCTGCTGTGTTTTTTAGAAAATTATTTGTAATAAAGAATGATGTCAAAAATTCTCTTTTTCTTGAAACAGGCTTCAAAATCAAGAAGTGTATTATACACACCAGGTAAATATGCTGTGTACATGCTGTGTAATGACTGTTGCACTTGACTGTTGCCATGGAAAGTAACATTAAGGCTAGTCAAAGATTGCTTTCAGGCCAACAAGCTAGTTTTTATCTACAACCAGAAAAAAGATCCACAAAAACTTGTTACTCTTCAAGTTAGACTAACAAAACACTGGTTTTGCATGCTGGAAAAGGTGGTTTGACCACTCAAGAAAAGAGGTTAAAGTTTACTGGTGTGCCAGCCCCAAGGTGAACACTGGCCACTATTCATACTATTATATGTTGTTACCTCCAGCACTGGGCAGCTGGTTTTTCTCTTGGGTCTCAACATGTTTCAGTTTGTTATGATCAAACGATTTGACTTCTGCTCTGGAGTCAATTGATTCCTCCTTGATAACTGCAAATTAAGATGGTATTAAAAACATTATTTTGTTAGGTCATGTTAAGCAATACTGTAATCAAACTGGCAAGTAAACCTTTTTGTGAGAAAAGTGTCTAGGGTCAGAAGTTTGGAATAAAATGTTACATTATGTTGTTAGTCAGAAATTCAATTTAATCTGCTTAGTTTTGCAGGGATCCTGGACATCACACACCTACACTGCACATCTTTAGTTAGCAGGGTTCTCGCCAGGCCAAAACAGAAGGGCGCTGCGCCCTTTTGATTTTCCTAGCGCCCATTTGTTTTAGCAGCCGCTTTTGCCTCGAAAAGTTAAATTTGCTACCTTCTTGGCGCAATTTTAAAATGTAAACTCTTCAATCACGTTGCAAAATGTACAAATCGAGGACCGAAAGAGTTCCTAGTGTCGTAGTAAATCTGCAACATGATACAACATGCAAGTCAGCGATTTTGACTGTTGCTATCAATGGCTCTGCAGTTTTGTTCCACCAATCGCAGCCCATTTATATGCAGAATAGTTTACCCGTGTTTAATGTGCACCCTGATTTGAAGCCTGCTTCAAGAAAAACATCGTTCTTCACTACAAATATATTTCTGAAAAAATACAGCAGCACTCTCAAATCTAGCTCCACCAGCATGATATTCATTTACAAGTGTTGATGCAAACAGTTTTACGTTTTGCTGTTTGGTAAAATATTAATTTTTTGTGGTGTTTTCTTCGTTTTCTTCGGCAGTTTACTGCACCATGATCGAATGACCATTTTCACGACGCCTGTAACATTTTATGAACGAGGAGACTTGGAACGAACTGGACTTACTGGCCATGTGACAAGATTCAAGATGGCGTGGAATACTTCCACGATCTTTTTTCATTCAAATCCAGCGGTATTTGCGCAAAAAACAAGTTAATGAGTGGATCGAACTTTTACAAAGTCCAAATGGAAAATTCTTCATGTAAATCATTTTTGTCACCAAAATACTCGAGAAAATGCAACAGATTTTCGATTGCGATCGTAAACCTGCAGTATTCCAATTGACACGAGAGATTGATATGGACTGAAATAATGTATGAAGCCAGGCAAACTTTTTGTCTTGAGTTGTTCTCCATGTTTCATAAAACTGGGAGTTGTTTGACTTTGTATTTTTTTGTGTTGTTATGCAAACTACTGGGTACAGAAGGTTCCGTGTATAATGCGCAACTCGATTTTTGAGAAAAAAAGTGCGCATTATACACGGGTAAATATGGTAGTTTCGTTAGCGTTTTAATCAAATGAATCATTTCTGAATACATTTTAAATTTGTGTATGTTGTAAAAAGTATGTTTCTTTTCCATGTATTGATGTTAAAAGCAGTCAGTAAATATTAAACAGATTGCAACGTAAAACATACTTTATTGTTATGGAAATTAGTTTATTATTATGTTAATTTGCGCCCTTTTGTTATTTCGGTCTGGCGAGAACCCTGAGTATGTTTCATTCTTCACTTGCCATGATGATACTTAACTTGCCTGGTTAAACTTTTCAATTTTTGCAGAACAAATCATTTTTGGTTCATAACTTATCTGCTAACAAGTTGCTCTTTTAGAAGATACAAATTGAATAATAACCATCAAATTGATGAATGTCAATTTAAAGCAACAAACTTAAGTATCTGCAATATGGCTCTTACTGCAGGAAAACCTCTGACACCCTCTTCCTGATTTACTCAAGAAACATATATGATCCTCCTTTCTTCCATTCAAGAAGTCAACAATGATTTGTATTTAGTTTGCCGAGACTATATTTTTTCTTTTGTCCCTAGTTTCCTTGGGGTGGCTTGTAAACACTGACATTTATCCCTCACTCCTGTGCAAATGGGAGTTACATGTATGACACAATCCACCACGGCTGTCAAATGATTGTACAGGATGCTTTTCACGTTGGGAATTGGGTCCAGAACTGAAGCAAATACGAACACTTCAGGGGTGGGGGGTCATACCTTTGATTCTTTTGTTTTTTCTTTCTTCCCTGATACAACGAGCTGATTACTTCCATCAACTGATGATTTGTAAAGTGTTTGGGTGTCTTCGCTTTCCACGACAACAATTTCTGATTTAGCTTTGTGTTTGTTCTTCAAACCACTTTGAGAAACAGTCAACTTATCAGAATTCGCAGTAGAACCATCAGTTGGTTTAAGTCTCGCCTTCCAGTTATGACCTTTCCTCATTCTACCCATATTGTCGAACTCTTTAAGTCCCCTCTTCTGGCCAAAAATTACAAAGCACAGAGAAAGCAACACCAAAAATTGTTCATGCACGTGCAGTAAAACAGCAAAAAGCCGTCCGCCATCTTGATTTCTCAATAGTATTGTGTGAAGCCGCAAGCCAAACGCAGGCTCTTTTACCAAGGCATGCGCAGTTTTAGTAGTTCCAGGCCCCAGTTTTGGAGCGTCCTTCACGTTTTCCAAGATGGAGGCCGATTTGTACGACGAGTTTGGCAACTACATTGGGCCAGAACTCGATAGCGATGAGGAAAGTTTTGACGAAGAAGAGTATGGACAAGAAGACGAACAAGATCGTTATGTGAGTACAGCTTCTTTGTTCGAAAACCGCTTTCATACAATTACAAGAAATATTTGTAGCTATCTTTCCATCATGCACCACGTGCCTCAACTGAAAACGTCAAAATTACGTTAGTTTACTGACTTCGTTCTGTATCTGTTTGATCGTTATTGTAGTTCAAGCATTTTGGCTTATGAGGTCGTGGTAGAGAAAAAGGCGAAATCCATGTGTTTGTAACTCCAGTCGTGACCGTGAACATTGTGAAGTTCGGTTTTTCCCTGTTTCGCTCTGAATTTGACAAGCAAATCAGAATGCGGTACCACAAATACTGAGCAGAAGTACAACCGTTATACAGCTGTTTCCTACGGCTGCGAGTTCCCTTTGTATTTTGAAGTTCCGTTTCACTATATAAAGATTGACTGTGCATGCATAACAATGTCACTGTGACTGTAGAAGGTGGTTCATTGGTTTGATATCTGACCACTGAGCCAAAGTAAACATGCAGTTTTTGTGAGTTGGCTTGGTTTATATTCTGTATAAAGGTTGATCTCTGACCATCTACCTAAGGTCACAGGTTTAATTTTATGCCTGAATTTGCAGTGAGTTGAATATTTCAGGGACCCATTGAGGGACTATGAAATCAGTTTCTTAACAATACTCAGTAGTATTTCTTAGTAGTAATACTGGTGTTTCATGTACCCTCATTCATCAGAGCTCGTGCTGATACTGGTCAGCCCTTGCACTGAACTTTGGGTTTATTGTGAGTGGTTAAACAACAGCATAAATACATTATTAGACAAATACAGTGTACTAGTTCAGTGAGGTTAAGTATGCATTTTGGTGACTGAGGATGTGGGTGTGGGGAAAGAGAGGAAAATAATGCTGTGCACACTAGGGATTTACGAACAGATAATGATGTCATGTTGTCCTTAGATTAATACATGTAGACTGTTGCACAGATTTTTGTTGCCATCTTGGTACATTTTTCTTTTGAAATGAAACCGTATCTTTTTAGTGCTCTTTTTGCATCATGGTGTAAGTTTGCAATGAACTTTGCATGGAATTTTTGCAAGTAATTAATAGTTATTCATTGACTTTGCTATGATCCAACTAAATAATGGCCACTGATACAAAAAAAAAATCGCTCACCTCAAATATTTTAGGTGAGTTATTTTTCACTCGCCAGGAATTTTCAAGAGGCAAGCCCTGAATTATCAAACTGATTAATAAATTATGGAGAGTTACAGACAGTTGGGAGCAAGTTTAATTTGCTGTTTACTACCTGTAGATCTTCTTTTTTAAAGGAATTAAAATTCACAGTTTCTTATAACAAAGTGTGCCAAACTCATCAGCATAGATCTGGGGCTCTTTATTAAAGCCTGGAAAAACAATCTGCATTATTGACCACAGCAGAACTTTGTTTAATACAAATCACTAACTTAAGAATAATTTTTTTCTGAGGGAAAAGCAATGTATCCACTGGTAAATATTTATTTAGTTTTCCAGACTGTAAAAGTGTGCAGTGTAAGTGTGTTTTTTAAGAGAATGTTTTTGTAATGCAGTTGCAGAACTTTTAAAGATACAAATGAAAACTCATCTTGTCCTATGCTTGTATGTAATCTGTGCAGGGTGAAGATGATGATGAGGAACCCATGGACCGAGATGATGAACCACAAATGG
>JAOBYE010717990.1:0-10718 GCA_025403585.1 Parazoanthus swiftii
AGGGCGAAGAAGAGAAGTTGCAATTGTTAAAGTCGGGAACTCGAATGAAACATGCACTTTGTGACGTTTGTTTCTGTAAATTCTTGCTCGCAGCACTTCACTTTCTCTAAGAAACTTCTAGTATACATGTATACTGCAGTTAGTGAATATAATGTGTTAAACTATAAAAAAAAATGCCTATTGCTCATTCGACAGCACCTTATGACTGCTCCGATAGTCGGTATCTCCAAAGGCAGACACTTGTACTTAATACTCGGGCCGGAGTCGCCGAGTTGAGGTTTCGGCACTGTTCTTTTTATTATCTTTATCGTGTCACGATTCGTTTGTGAAATAAGCGCGCGTTCATAAAGGCTTCATAGGAGATGATGGTCTGGCGCAACCTCTACTTCGGCTCTCGAACAGTGATGTTCTTTGGCGGCGCGAGCTGATTGGGTTCGAATATCCCAAAAAAGTCTAAAAAAGAGGCAGTTCTTTGCTTTCAAGAATCCGTCGTTTACCTGTACTAAGATGAAGCCAGTTCTATTTGGGTTTGGTTAACTAAGTAAGCAAATAATTGTTGTCAATTTTTACTGGCATCCGTTCCACATCATGTATGCTGGTTCATAATTTTAATAATGTACGAATTGTAGGGAAAAAGTGAGATAGAAGTATATACTGTTTCCAGTCTTTTAAAACAATAACTATAATCATATGTCAAGGCCGGCCCGAGGAAAGCTATATCTATATAGCCTCTTGCTTTAAAAAAAAATCCTTAAATTACATAAAAAAATACTGTACTTTGATCACGATAGTACGTAACCAGTCCTAAAAATTTACTAGAACTTTTGATGTTGAAATCTTCAAGCTAATTAAGAACATCCAGCCTCAGCCATAAATTTAGACGTTCTTTTAAAAAAAGAGTCAGGTAACTGTGATGGCGCTAGAACAACTTTCTTGACAAGTGCCCTGAATCTTTTGTTTATCACGTTTTCCTTTTGCACTGAAGTATATTGGCTCGTGGAGTTGAACTATTTAATAGTTTTCCTTGAAAACCTTGCTCAGTGTAGCTTTGATATATAATACTCTTTTACCGGGCAAAATTTCGTTTGAGTTGTAAAGCAGTCTTAAAATGCGTTGTTCCTTTGATTTCTACTGACAACTAAAAAGATAATTCTGGACTCACGCAAAAATAAAAGGAAAAAGCCACAAGAATGCTTCCTCCTACATATGGCCTGTGGGCAAAATAATTTGTCGGCTACATGCATGTTTTTCTTGCACTTTCGCCGGGTTTAGTAGGAAAGTTAACAAAGGAACGATGAAAAGATTGTAAAAGATATTGCGACTAGCTTCCTTTGGGAGTGCATGTTCGTTTTCCGCAACTTACCGTATAAAGAAGTGTAATAGGTTAAACTAGATTCTTCGAAAATCTGTCTATTTATGATCAGTTCTTTTTGAGCTATTATTCACAACCAGACTCAAGTCAAACTTAGTGTTGCGGAAAACTTGCCATACACGGGTTGTCTTTTTTCATAGGAACCGGGTGATTTAACCATTAAAGTTGGAGCACTTTCATTCTCAATTGTTCTTAAACTTGTTCTTATTTTTACGACCGAGAAAACTGCAAAACAATCTCACAAACCGGAATCTCTAAAACCCGAAACATCGCGAGTTACCTCAAGAATACGCGTATATATAGATAGTTTGCTTTGCTCGATATACTCTAGTACACAGATTGGCTCTTTGTTTCTACGCCTCAGACCAAAGTTTTTCTTAATTTATTTTAAACTTTTATTCTTATAAAGTTGTTCTTCGGTAGAAAAAGCGTACAGTTTTGTCTTTGCCGCGCGTAAAACTTGTTACGTGTGAATTTAAACGTGTCAAAGAAAGTCGCTGCGATAGTCGCACGGTTTTTAAAATGTTTGCCCGTGATATTCAGAGTTTCTTAAATTAAGGTCTCGTCGTAAACTGTTTTCCGGCTGTGTGGAAAGGTGAAGTATAAAGTCTTTTGTACAGCTGTTTTTGCAACATGTTATGTAGCTCTATCACCACACAAAAAGGAGCTAGTCAGCCTCTGGGAATTTGTTTAACGTTTTACGTCTATGCTTACCGGATTTGCATAAACTTTTCAGCTTTTTGAATATGTACAATATTATAAACAGATAAATAAATATCTGAAAGAATCAGATAGAGGTAGTGTATTATTCATTCAGATTGTTGTTAGTCTAAGAATGAAAAAAGTACACCAACTTTCATTGAAACCTCGTCGGCCTTCAAATCAGTACTGAAATAATTTTTTCTCTTCCGCAACAGCTGCCGAAGCTACTTGAAATTTTCTGCTTCCCTTATCAAGTCGTGGGCGTGAATGAAAATGAGATGAGAATTGAACATTTAGTTCTCTCAAACATGCACGTCAACATTTTTAAACTGAAATGTAAACATATAATTCATCCTATATAATGATTTGGTCTGAAAGCAAAAAGTACTTCTCAAAGGATGTCAGTCGAGTAAATAGAAAGCATTCAGTCTTAAAACTTCCTTTAAGCCGATCAGCCTTAGAAGGAAATTTTCAATTTGAAGAAGGAGAATTTTTCAAAAACTGCCTTTAATGTCATTGTGTGACATGCATTTTTCAGACGATACAATATTGAACGTACTGATTTGGGGGCTATAGGTGAAATACTGCACCCGATCCGGGTGCCAGCATATACATGCGTATAATCATACTAATATAACGGGACTGGAATAACTTTAACAAAACTTTTTTGGAATTGAACTCCACATAAAAAGTCGTAGTTTAATTTTCGAAGAGCTCAGGCGCTTTCGGGTTTTGGGACATTAATTTAAAAATATAACAATTTAGGCAGCCTTAAGACTTAAATACATTGGTTAGGCTTGGGCAAAAACCATCTTATTGAAAAACAGCTGTTATATGATAGCTGGAGTTCGAAATCTTTTTGTTTAGTTTTTAGTTTAGAAGTCATCGGGGCCGGCGATACCTTATTTTCAACCTTACAAACAAACAAATAAAACAACTTGAGTAAATTCAAGTTTCTTACCCAAAGATGTTGTCACAAAACCGATGAGCAGGACAAAAATCGCAGTACTGACAAGCATGTTGTAGAGGTTCATCAGACCCAATTGCAAGCGAGAGCACTTCGTCTGCTGAAGACTGACGCGGTCTGGCTCGATTGATGTGCGCCTTTATTTATTCAAGCATGATTCTTCCTACGCTCAATCAGTCACCACACAAACATTTTCATTTTGTACGCCTCAAGTACGGGGTGGTCGCGTGTTTCCGGCATATTGGTTTTCGGGTAGAATTGTGGTATTTAGAGAAGTTGTGCAACAACTCAGAAATTTGTTTACCTCAGTTCAACATATTATGCACTGTTTAAAAAATAGGAATGGGATTAAGAGAAAGGACTAATCTTAGAGCCAGGTAACGCGTTCAGTGTTTTTAACTCGACTTGAGTCCATTAACTCTAGCTTTCACATGCAAAAATTACTAAACGTGGAATCTGCTGGATTGTCCTAGCCAAAACCGAGATATCCGCCAAGCAAACGAAATAACTGCAAGAACGAAAACGATTCATCAAGGTGTTCCCGTTTCAATAGTTGGTATTACCGGTCATCAATAGCCTGCTGCCATTAACCATATTCTACAGAAACTACCACAATCATGTCCTGTGTCTGTTTTGGTCTTTGGGGAAAAAATGCTTCCGTTCAAGAAGTTTGCGCTCTAAATTAAGTAACTCGGTTTCAAAAGCGTGTAATTTTTCAAAATAAGTAAGTCATCTTTATAATTATAACACCTTTAAACCTTTTCTTTTTTGTTGCTCTCGAGAGCTTATGACGAAATTTTGTTTCCCAACCCACGCGCTCTTAAAAAATTCGTTTGCAGCCTACGGGAGTTTTTGTTTATTCGTAATGTAACGATTTTTAAGAAAATTAACTGGTTCTGCCAGTGGATCCCTGGATATAGATGTCATCTGAGCTCCTACACACAAGAAAAGAAACACTATTTTAAGGAAAGTCCATAGTTGTTTGCAAAGTCAGTTTCTCTTTGAGAAAAGAAGTAATCCTACAAATGTTCATGCAAAGTTGAAACGAAATATGTTTATTGTTTACCTAGTTATGCTCAGTCTCTATCACATGCACTCCGGCTGCATCAGAATGCACCGAAATTGGTGATGATACTAGAAACGACAATTAAACATTCCTTTTCCAAGTAATATGGCACATAATATGAAAGTGATATCAAATAGAACTTCCTCGATTCCTCCAAGGTACCGGAAAAACAATGTGAATGTGGGAAGGTCGCGATAAACTTACATGCGATGTATTTATCGCCATGACCGTGACATACAACGCAGGGTCAACCCCGAGATTTCTGCTGACTCAAAATACCCAAAAAAAGACAATGTTGTCAATAGTTGGAATACTCGCCAACGCGATGAAAAACCGAACAGCAGTACCAGCAACTTTCTTTAAGCTTCCTGATTTTTGGGTTGCGCAACTTAATGAGCACCCTCAAGAAATGGGCATAAAAAGTCTACTTCCTCTCTCCACTAAAAACATGCAGAAGTCATACATGCAGCAACTGAGTAAGCTTTTCTTATGATAATATCCAATCAAACTTGATAATCGAACTCAATCAAACTCAAACAAACTTTGCTAATCGATCAAAACCCAACGTTCGATTAAGTAGTTTTTGACTGGCGAACGGAAAACCAAGTCCAAATCAATTTCCATTTCCATTTCCGTACTCGAGTGGGCCGCAGTTATTTTCCATATACATATAACAAAATATCGCAATTTCACAAACGGGCTGCACGTTGAATTAGCTGTACCTCTCTCTCTCTCTTTCTTTCTCTCTCTCTCTCTCTCTCTCTCTTTTTCTCTGCCTCTGCCTCTGTCTCTGCCTCTGTCTCTGTCTCCGGCTCTGTCTCTGTCTCTCCGGCTGACTCTGTCTCTGATCGTCTCTGTCTGTCTGTCTGTCTGTCTGTTTGTCTGTCTCTGTCTCTGTCTCTGTCTGTCTCTGTCTGTCTGTCTCTCTCTAGTCAGATCAATTCAACATTTTAAGGGGGACGAATTTCTCGGTTTGATTTGAGCTAAAATCGCATCGCAACCTTCACTGACCTTCAAACATCCACCTGCACCTATCGCTATTAAACAAAGTTAGTCCTACGCAAACACCCTCCTTAAGAAAATAGGAGGGCTGTTAACTGATTATACAACTAACCTGCACTTCCACTAACATAACGTTATTTGAAAAGAATGCCCGGTACTACATGTGTCAGTTCCCTCCCAAAAGTTGCATCTGATGACTCAGAACTATCTAAAACATGTTCGCATCTGCATAAGTCTTAAATCGTGCAAGGATTGGGGTCAGGTTGTATTCTTTTGTTATCAGATTATTGGCTAGTTGTTCTGTGCTGTTAGTATAAGCAACTTAATATTCTACTGTGGAGATGTTGTTCAATTTCGTAGACACTGTACCCTGGGTACCAGAGGCAAAACTCGCGGATCAATCCAACATTCAAATCAATGAAACAGCAGAGCCATTATTGACACAGTCATATCTACACTCAATGAGTCATGCATATTCACATGGTGACACTCATATAATAATAAAAATAGGGCGTGTGTTACACGCGATGGAAAAATCAGTGTTTATATTGGAGGTTAAAAACACTTATTCTTAACATAGTTTTTGATTTATCAAAGGCCAAAGAAGCAAGGGATTCATTCGACCTCACTTCATGTTTCTCTTGTACAATGTACTTCTCTCTTGCGCTACAATTATTTCTGGAGTATTGATATCATAGTCGAACAGACACTCACAACCAATTCACTGAAGTGATTCGCAATTTTAGATGTTGTCTCATTTGAATCGGATATTGACTTAGTGCCAAGGCGATGCTTTCTAGCGTTGTGTCAATTTGTACTTTCGAGTTCCGTTCAAATCACAATACTGTCACAATCGAGCTAAATTTGCCCACTCACCGCCTGTTTTGTAAAGCGCGTAATAACTAAGGTCACACACGAGCAGTTTTTTCCTTGACAAGATTTGTCTGCCTGTGTCAAACTCAAAGAATAATTAAGGTTTCTATTGACGCACGGTGCAACAATACTCTGCTTACAATTGTCCTTGTGCTTGTGGTTGCTTATGAAGCATAGCGTGTGATCGTAATCGTGGGTGGCCAGTTCACCCTTGGGCAAAACAAGGCCTTCGATTAACAAGCAACCTCGTTAGAGGACTGAAGCATCTTGTGTTTCCAGAGACTTTCGCGTGAACGCGGGTTTTCAACAGGGTGAACAACAGACCTTGCTGTATGCTTAGTTACTCCAGTGAATGCTCCAAGCCGCCATCTCGATTCTCAACAAACACAAGCGGCCGTTACTAGTCATTTGTAATTCTTTACCATGTTTTCCTTGTTGAGCCCACCAAACCAACAAATTTCACCACTTTAAGGGGGGCATTGAGGTTTGCGGTATTGTCGGCGGTCTTGCCCAGTTTTGTGTGCGGTATTTCGGTGAATAAAACCCTACATCGCGATAATGTGGAAATATTAAACCCAACAAACTATTTGCTTGATAATTGTGGTGTTGCCGTTTCTTGTGATGTGGTGTTTTTGTTTTTACTCCGATGTTGCGGCATTCAGCTAAACCCCCCCCCCTGCCTTGTCCTTCTCCACCGAGTCTTTTTGTTCAGAAGTTTACTTGACAAGGAAAACTTGCCACATTTGGTTTAACACAAGAGCAAAAGACTGGAGAACTTGTTAAAAAGGGGGTTGGGTTGTTGCTGAGGTCTGAAGAGCGCCAAATAAATCGTAGAGCAGGATAAAATAAAATTTAAATAAAAACATGATGTTTAAGTTTGACGCTAAAATGGTTAAAACTTTTTAAAAACTGTAGGGCAATAAACCTCGGTAACTGTAATTTTACTTTCGGTGGCAATAATCAGAGAGAGAGAAACAGAGAGAGTCATTTATATCGAACTACTTTGTGCTGTTTTAAAATATAATTTTATATACATGCAAACACACGTCACCGCGTTTTTAATTTGATCCACAAGGTCAGAGGTATTTATAAATTGGTTTGTGCTCGTGTGTTGCAAGGTAGTCACGAGTTTAATAGCACTTTCGTTTTCACCCACACCAGCCACCCACCTTACAATGTCTCCCATAGAAATGACATCCTGGAAGTCAGTTTAAAAATATATTTAATTTCTCTCAGTCAATCATCGGGTTAATCAAACCAAAACGCCTCTATACCAACGGGTGTTTCCAGTGCTCTCGCGAGGACAGAACAGTAAAGCTGATGTAGCGCCCCTTCGCCCTTCTGTTTTGTCAACTCGCCCTTCTGTTTTTTGCCATTTGCCACCCTTTTCTTTGTTGAGTATTTGGCATCACCCTTTTACGATTTTGTTTTAACGTACTGCGAAACACAAATGAAAAGGTCAGAAATTAAGAACGTGAAAAAAGCAGACTGAACCGGCAAGGAAAGTTCACATGTAACTGAAAATAGAAGAACCATTTACAACTATAACTAAACGAATTAAAGTTTTACACCTTAAAGAACATTGCTGCCCTTATAACCAGTCCAGTGCACGTTTATACACAGAGAAATGTGTTTGGATTCATATGAAAAGAATAAATTAAACATTGGGGTTAGCTTTTGAAAGTTTGCGTACACACTCCGATTCATATTGCTGTAGCTGTAAAACATCTCCAAAAATACGCAACGAATTTTTACTGAATATTTAAGAGCGAAGTCCTTAAAAAATGCAGACGAACGTTTGTCCTCAGCCAAAGAAATAGACTTTAGATTGCGCAAGTTTTTGAACTTGCGTAATTGTGAGATTAAGCACTTATAGAAAGCACTTGGCGTAATTTGCATATCACATTTATTTCCGGCACCATTTTACCCACGGTACAGAATCGACGGAACTATTATAGTATAAAGTACGCGAATATAAGGTCCATCAAGCTGTTGCTCGTCGATGCAGGAGTTTCTTAAAACAGCTAAGCTTGCTAAGTATTGCTTTTATTACTGCGAAAAGCTTCCTGAACAGAGATTACTTGCAAGGGCGATAAATACTTCTATGCGGATAAACACTTAGCATCGTAACTGATAAAGATAACGAGGCACATGCAAATCACTTAGTAGTATGTGCTTAGTGAGGAGCGGCCGATGAGTTTGCTTCACAAGTGTCGTTTTCTGGTAAAAACTAAATTGCTTCCGTCGAATGTGAGTATGGCTATCAGGCCCGTAGCCAGGAATTTTGTTGGGGGGTGCAAATTTCGTAAACTTGGACTCTAAAAAGCCAAATTTATGGAGCAAACACACTTAGGGCTTTTTTTTTAGTTGTTTCGAATTACGGAAGCACCAACTGGTACGATAAATCTATTCGGGCTTCTTCATCATCCTATTAAACCTCTAAATGCGGACCTTTTTGGGTCCGTGTGGGGGGGGGGTGCGTAGGCACCCCGCGCACCCCCCTGCCCACGGGCCTGGCTATTGCCTACCTTGTAGAGAAGGTGAAGAGGAATCTGAAGAACCCAACACAATCCTTTATGAACCCTAGAAAGCTTTTCTGATTTTGTCAAACGTTAATGCTTGATGGGGGAGAGGGGGAATTTTGATCCCCCCCATGATTTTCTAACGGTTAGGAATTAGCGCATACTGTTTGGCAAACAATTTATTAGTACGTGGACCTCTAATTAATTTCCATATAAACAATGATTAGCTAGTTAGATGCTGTTGTGTGGCGAATTTCAGTTGCTATCCTTGATTTTCGACTTTCAAAATTTTGGTTAACTTGGAACGATGTCAGTTGGAAATAGTTAGAAAACATCATTTTTTAGACCAAAACAACAAATTGCAAGCTTACAAACCTTTTCAACAAAAAGTTAAGAGGATCTTCCACACCACCAAATGTATAAAAAAAAGTTTCTAAAAACACCATTTGATAAGGGGGGTATATTTCCCCTCCTATTTTAGTCCGTGGACAAAGCCTCGGGGACTGGGTATGACATACAGTTAGGATGCTTGTAGGACGTCTGACAGGTGAAAAAATTGTGCCGAAAAATTGCCTAATTTCTTTTTCATGTTTTGGCAACTGGGTGGTGCCTAAGCCCATCATAAAAGGCTGGGAAGGCTTAATCCTTGCCAATTTCGATTGTTTATTGGCACTGTAAAAACGACATAAACGTTGGAGTTGTGTATTTAGCACCCAACAATTTGTCTTTGATAGAAAATGGGGCCACTTAACCAAATTTGCTATGTCTTGTCATGGCTGGTTCATCAAATTTTCTAGTCGACAGCGAGCTAGTCTAGCTCGTTTTCAATTAATATGTCAAAACCAACGGAATATTTTGGAAGGAGATTTGTTGTTTTATAACGATTTTGCTCTGGATTGAACAAGAAAATGTGAGAAAAAGGATTTCAAAGACCTTTATTGTCAGGTAAATTTGATCCTTGCACGTGCTGCTGGTGAGAGAAAATGAAGATTATATGAAACTTCTGTTTTGTTATCTTCATTCAAATTGCCATTTCTGGCCCATTATAAGGCATAAAAATGACGTCCACCAACACCATCTTGGATTTTATGAAAAGGTATCTTGTGCAATATGTTTGACGTCACACGTTGTCACAAAAGCCGAAATACCATCAAAAACGTAGACAAAATGGACCTGAGGGCTAAAAAGTTTCCTTTGGATTCATAATCGCTGTTATAAATACGTTTTGGGGGTGGCAAAACACCAAAACAACCCCGCCACACAAATCCTCGCTCGGAGATCTCGCGCTCGCACGCCTTGTCCCTAGACTCTAGAGGGGGGGGGGTACAATATAAACCATTACCTAAAGGTCTAGATACTGCAATCGCAATAATATTTGAGGATAGTATAAAAAAGCAATATTTAACAAAACATATCCGTTGTCATGGCAACAAAAGATAACTTTTGTAACAACATTTAGCCATATCTCAATTGGTTTACGGCTTTTCTTGAACTCATACTATATACTTACTGAAATGTAGCCGTCACGTCTGCTGGTTAACGGTTATTTTTATACTCGTATTATATATATACTGACTGAAATGTAGTCTTTATGTCAATTGGTTAACGGCTATTTTTATACTGCAGTTCTATATACTGACTGAAATGTAGTCATTTTGTCAATTAATTAACGGCTATTTTTATACTGGAGTTTTAGATACTGACTGAAATGTAGTCGTTATGTCAATTCATTAACGGTTATTTTTATACTGGAGTTCTATATACTGACTGAAGTGTATCCGTTATGTCAACTAATATTGAACTAATTAACGGTTATTTCTATACTGGTGAGTTCTATATACCGACTGAAATGTAGCCGTTATGTCAATTGATTAACGGCTATTTTTATTCTCGTACTATATACTGACTGAAATATAGCAGTTATGTCAATTGTTTAACAGCTATTTTACACGGATCATACTATATACCGACTGAAATGTAGGCACTAACAATTGGTTAACGGCTATTTTTTAAATTATATTATGTTTCCAGTTAAATGCAGCCGCTTTGTCAATTATGTAGCCGCTTTGTCAATTGGTTAACGGCTATTTTTGTAATTGTATTATCATATCCAGTTAAATGTAGCCGTTATGTCAACTGATTAACGGCTATTTTTGTAATTGTATTATCATATCCAGTTAAATGTAGCCGCTTTGTCAATTGGTTAACGACTAT
>JAOBYE010718001.1:0-10717 GCA_025403585.1 Parazoanthus swiftii
CTACACGGTAATGCGATCAACTATAAACGCAAACTTTCTGTATTAATAGCCTTCAATTGCAAATTGGACCGCAATTTCGTAACAAATCTGCCAATTTGAAAGACAAGATGAGGCGTCACAATACAAAAGGGGTCTTCTTAGAGAAGTCCCCTTTTACGTTGTTACGCCTCATATATATATATGTGTATGTGTGTATGTATGTATGTATGTATGTATGTTTGTACGTATGTATGTACGTATGTATGTATGTATGTATGTATGTATGTACGTATGTATGTATGTATGTTTGTATGTATGTTTGTATGTATGTATGTATGTATGTATGTATGTTTGCACATATGTATGTATGTATGTATGTATGTATGCTTGTATGTATGTATGTATGTATGTATGTATGTATCTATGTATCTATGTATGTATGTATGTATGTATGTGTGTATTTATGAAAAATGTTTTAAAATGCTAACAAGCATTACTATTGTTATGTATTTATGTTTGTTTTTTGTAATAGTGTAATAAAATTCCCTGCGATTTTAATTGCTGCAAATTGTGCTTGGTCATTTATTCTCGCTACCTTGCTGCCGTCCATCTTCATGATGAGAGCCCATCCCTTATAACCACACTTGGTCTCTCCAAAATCACAGTACACTTCGTTCACTGACGAGTCGAACCGAATGAAATAGACACCACTTTTAGCCCCGCTGAAAGAAAAAAGTGTTCTTCTAGTCACATGTAGACTACGAGTAGTACCTATTTTTCCTCCAGAAGATTGTCGAGTAAGCGATCGGGAAAGGTGATCGAGAATCCAAAATGGCGCGAAAACTGAGGCGAGCGGAAAAATAAAAGGAGGAAGGTGTCCTTCTATTTTAAAGCTCGCCTCAGTTTTCGCGCGCCCGTTTGGATTCTCGATAGCTCGCTCGACGATCTTCCGGAGGAAAAATAGGAACTACTCGTGGTCTAAGTCACATGAGTTTATTCCAGTGCAACGCAGGTACTCTAAATACCCACTAACGCAGCAAGTTTTGTCTTTTATAAATCGACCGTGCGATTAGGGTTAAGGTGAAGGTAAGGTATCGGGCTAAGACTAGGGATAGGGATAGTGTTTGGGTTAGGGCTAGGACCAGGTTCAGGGTTCAGTTTATACTTTTTACGTGTTTCTGATATCCAATAAATAACTGTTGAAACAAATTTACATCACATGATTGAAAAGATAAAAAGATAAAATTTGGGCACTTGATGCATGAAATAAACGATTTATACTTACATTATTGACTTAAATTAAGTGCAACACACTTAACTTTTTCTTACATGCATGGGTTATTGCGGGGTTGCTGGCAACGGTGGTTGAATGGGGGGACCGGGGGGGGTGAAAGCAGAAAGTGCCCGCTGCCCGTAGCTCGTAATCTATTAGAAAGAACACAACCTAAGTTAGGCGGTATGCCAAACTTCTCAATCTGATCAATGTGAACTATTTTGAGCGACATCATAGAGCTGTCACTTTGGATTTTATGGCGGCCCTCTTGTCCCTCATCTTGGATTTTTGTGACATCATAAAGGTCTTATCTGATTCAAATTTAGTGCATGGAAAGCTGTTCGCGTGAATTTTATTTAGCAAGAACTACAGGTTTCACAGAACATTTAGGAAAATTTGAGAAAATCTTTTGCTGTTATGTCTCTAAAAACCGGTTTCCATAGAAGAACGTTGATTAAAAACGCACTTTGTTGTATTCACCTTTTCTGAGTGAAAATCTCTTTGCAAGATTTTGCTGGCATTTCCATGGAGCCAATTGCTGATAAGCTGTAAATGTTCTGAAAAGACAACAGTAATGTTACAACGTATAGATAACGACAACCAAAAAAACGAAAGCTGACAGTGCAACCGTTATTTTTACATTAGGAAAAAGATCATTCTCTTCTGTCTCTGCTAAAGGTTGGAATTCCCTTTTGTACGAAGCTATAAAGATGTCAAGCTTTTTATCCACTTTAACCCTTAATGCATAAAGGAGGTGTTTATTGGCCTCCCTAAAATGTGTCTAGGACCTCAAAACTTTGTCATACGACTAATCGTCAATTTCTTTTGAGCGACCGGCTGTACAAGATGATGGGCGAGCAAACTAACGCAATCTAATAACATCAGCAATGATGACGTCATCAGTATGAGCATTTTTTTCCACACTAGCTTTTTTACAATGAGATGCAAAAACTTAACCCTAATTTTTCACTTTTAAAAATTAAAAAAGTTGACAGTTTTACTATCTTTGTACTCCCAGTCGTATGCATGGCAACTTATAATGTTCAACATCTAATACTAAAAATACCTCATTTTCAAAATATGTGAAACCTTGTCGACGACGGTAAAACTTTCCACCTTCGTAGTGACGTGTTACACTGTTGATCTCACAAATGTGATACGGACTTCCTGTTGCACTGCGCTGTTCATAATTGATGGATCTACACCTGGAATCTTGTTGACATTTCGTTACGCACCCCCACTCCCACGTGACTTTAAAATATGCAAGAACGTGGTCAAAAACAGCATTATCTAGAATCGAAAAAATCAAAATTTTTTGATACACAGTATCATGACATAATCGTCTGGCACAGCAATTTAAGTTAATATAAAAAAATTATTTAAAGTAATATCAAAGGTTTTTTGCATAAATTGTCATACATTTTCATGATTTCGTAATACCGTAATTATTCACTTAAATAAGCCGAGCGATCTTTTCTCAGAGCGATCAAAATATTGGTACACTTTTCACAAAACTGTGGGGGGTCGGCTTATAACTGAGATTTTTTAAATCTTTTTTTGGTTTGAAGCCCGGTGTTTTCGGCTTGTAGATGAATTATAAACTCTTGACAAAGCAGAAACATATTTGAAGCACACGTTGATCCTTATCTTTTATTTATTTGATGGCTCTGAAAAGAGCCGTTTGGTTGGAAGAAGTTTTTGTTGTTTACTCGTCTTCTGGCTCGCTGTCTGTCTCGAATTCATTCTCAAATTCATTGTCGTCTTCCAATTCTTCGGTGCCGATCCCCTGTTGGTACACCGTATCATACGATCGTACATAGTGACTCGTCTAACCCGTAATGGGTTGCAATTTCACAATTGTTTCCAACTTCTTCCGCCTCGGCGATAACTTTGAGCTTGAAAGCCAAAGTCAGTACGATGCGTGACGTGCTTTCGGCATGATTTTCGTTGTATAATTGTATTAGCTTACGCTTAAATGGTTTGGACATTTCGATGTTTTAGAACGAGTTCTGTAAGTGAAAGTTTGAGTGAATCCTCAACAGTTTTTTGCATTGTTTCCTGTTATCAGTATTCATAATTCTAAAATGTGTTTAATTCCTTTACAAGTCAACTTTATTCTTTTGTTTCATTTGTGTGTTGAATCAAATTTTAGGGACTTGGCTTATAGCTGAAACTTTTCTGATTTTTTCTGGCGACTGCGAAACCAAATTTGCGTCGTCCAGAATGGGGGTCTCGGCTTATAGCTGAGATCCGCTTAAAAGTGAATAACTACGGTAATTTACTTCCATCTTCAGCAACTTTGCTAGATCTGTATAGGATTGTTGCATTCGATGAACTATAAAATCGTGTTTCGTTTGAACAATATAGGCTTAAGTTTTACATCCATAAAATAAGCTTACACATACAAGATGGTCCGCAAAACGAAAACTCTCCGAGTACACGCAAACAAAGTGCAACAGATCATGGATAAAACAAGTGGAAGTGAATGAAAAAACAATGTTTACAACCAAAATCATGAAGAAAACAGTAAGTAAATAAAAACTTGCCAGTTAATTTCCATGAACACTTTATAATTAATTTAGACTGCTGGGCATTAGCATGTTGAGAGTTGTTCCAGGCTGCTGGGTATTTAGTATTTTGAGCTTTGTTCCTGGCAGCAGGTCCACTTTACCGATCACATGAACTTGCGAAAAAAATGAAGAAAAATTCGATAATTACAACCAAAACACATTAAGTTAGTAATTGTTATCTTACCACTATACCGGGTCAATATTTCCATGAACTGTTTACTTATATAAATTTAGACTGCTGGGCTCATAGCTGAGAGTTGTCACCTGCTAAGTATTGTACATGCCGGGTATGTAGCATTTTGAGATTCGTTCCCAGCAGTTGGAATGCCTGTGTACTTGTTGCACTTTGTTCGACATGTACTCACAGTTTTTGTTTTGTGGACCATCTTGTGTGTGTTAGCTTCTTTCATGGATGTAGAACTTTAGCCTAGATATTGTCCAAAGAAACACAATTTTATAGTTCATCAAATGCAACAATCCTATACCTAGCAAAGTTGCAGACTGAAGAAGCACATCGAAAGGCTTAAACTGGCTGAAGTAAATTAACGAGCAATAAGTGGCGCTTTGAAGCAGTAAGCAGTGGGTATGCGAACTGCAAACACTAGCACTTTAAAATTCATTCCCGGCTGCCGGGTGTCTAGCATTTTGAGTTTTGTTTCCGGCTGCCAGGTATCTAGTATTTTGAATATTGTTCCTGGCTGCTGGGCATCTAGCCACAGCGAACAATTAAAGGCTTAAGAAATGATTCATGGTTGTTCTTGTATATCATACAGTTCTAAATTGGTGAGCTGTGTCTTAATTGATTGTTTTAATTCATTTAATTTGACCATCAGTCTTGTCGCAGGGGTGGGGAAAAAAGTTCAAATGCCCTGAGGGGATGTTGAAGCTTCAAATTGATGGATACGTAACCATTGAATACCCTGCAACCCAACAAAACAACTTCAATTTAGCTTGTGCTATTCCCTCAAATCCCGAGTTTTCTCTAATTTTTCCTTGGAAAGTGGTTATATGCATCAACATATGCTTCACATTAAATCCTGAATTTTGGTCACTTTTTTCCCAGTTTTTCCTAAGAGAGTCGCTATGTGTGCTCCATGTTAGATCTTTAATTTTGTTTTTTTTTCTAATTTTTGCTTACCCTTACCCTTTCTTAATGCATTAAGCTGGTCTAATAAAAAAAGGAAGTGTGGGGTATACATATTCCAAGCCTCCCACTCTGAAAAACAGTATCCATGTGGAGAATCGCACTCCTCAGCTGACTGAGGCACGCGATGTGCTAAATTGATGCAAGTAAAACTTGTAATAGTACAAGGTTTTGATGGTCAAAAGCAATGGAACTTCTAGCCAAATACATGTATCAAGCCCTTTCCAAAAGAAAAAAATGTGGTTCTTCAAAACTAACAATAAAAAACCTAAACAAGCTGGTCAGTGATTACCTGTAGATTCCGTTTGACAAGTTTTGGAAGAATAACAGCAAAAAAAACTGTAATTTCTTATCGGAAACTTGCTTACACATGTAAAATTATTATTTGTTTTGTTCTTAGCCATTAACACTGCATGAGCAGCAACATATTATCACTAACGCCATGCTGTCTTGGACATGATATGAAAATTACGACTCCACATGAGTCATTATTATTGCTTCCATGTTTTGAGAACTACTTCTGCAAGACAAAATTGTCCTGAGGGCCTCTGAGGATGGACCACCTGACAAAAGGCACAGACAAAGCAGCCATTATAAGGGAGACACCCTGTCTCTCAGTGAAGCCCCACTGACTCTCGTTAGTAATTAAAGATAGGCAATTCTACAAAGATTTATTATAAATTATATTATTCTATGTGCTGAAATCAAACTATAACCAAATAACAAATTGTTATAATTACATATTGTTAATTGTACATCAGTACTCAATGAATTGAGTTGCTATTAAAATCAGAATAAAGTATTAATAAAACAGATTGCAGTAAAAGATCATAACCAGTTGCTCTGGGATTATCAAACTGTTCTGTACTTTGGGAAATCCAAAACAAATTAATGTTCTTAACAGTATCAAGTTTTTATTAATTCAAAGGTTCAGCAGTGTGCTTTCAGCCCTGTCATCTTACTAAAAGACTTGGAAGAATTATTTTGATTAAAGAGAAATGGGTTAATAATGCCTCTAGTGAACTTACTAATCCCATTTTTTGTTAAATATACTTAGGAATTCCTGAGGAACCATGAAGACTTCAACATCAAAATGTGCATCATTGGAGGTACTGTTAATTAAGTGATGTGAGCGTAGTGAATCCATTCTCACGTCAGGGACAGGTTACTGTCAGTGTGCTTTAACATGTTTCAGTCATAGGACCAGAACACTTACTGGAGTTTCCAGAAGGGTGATAGAAGGGAAAGGGGGAGGGATGGGGATACTCCAAGCAAAGCTTCTCCTTGGGGGTTGGTATGAAGTTACACAATTTAAATTAATGTGAAATAAATGGTTTTTACTTTTTTATTTTCACCCCATACTACTAAATAACAAACATAGATATAAGTTTATATGGTCTTGGGCTGAGAGGAAACAGTACACTGGAGTAGTATAAATTGGCTGCTCTTGCATTTCACTCAAAATATGAATTAAACTGGACCCAGGAATCTTCCCGCACTATACTAACCACCTGAACTTATCATGAAACAGCTACATTGCAAGGGTGGTGGTCCCTGATTGTGTAGCACTTGGTTACATGTACATGTAACACTCCTGACTGGAATACCACCTACTGGGAGGCGAGGCTTTGATTTCTGCTTGGGGCATATACCAATTTTTTTTGGACGAGTGTACTTCTTTATTTATTGACTTATTTTGTTGTTAAATGTACTTCCAATATTGGCCAAGTAAATATACTGTCTTCTCCTTCCCCCCCCCCCCCACCTTCTCCCTCACCAATTCCAAAAATTCTTTTTAAAAACTCATAGTACATGTATGTACACAGACTTCTTTAATTTACTTTATTGTAACCTTTATTTGGTGTATTTACAATTATATTTATGATGAAACTACTTATCGGTATTTAAACTTTTTGTTCTTGGAGGTTCATGGTACATGTATGTGAGCACATTTACCACCCCTCTCGGAGTTTATTTATTTGTTTCTTTATGGCAATATTTAGACAGAGATGCCCGGTTCAGCAGTGCTGGTTTGAGTGAGGCTCTGTTTTAAAGGAATTAAGAAATATATTACAGTACAAAATTATATAGTTACAGAATACAAGATGAAAACATTAAAGAAAAGGTATTGGTACAAAATTAAACTAGAATTAATTTTAGGTGCTTTTTGAGGCCAGACTTGAATTTTAGTTAGGTCATTGTCATAAATGTGCTCCAGATCTTCCAGTGCCACTGGACCCAAAGGAGCACTGGTAATATTTTGTTTTTTGGCAAAAGGTGGACTGACCAAATTCTTTATGACACCTATTTTAGAAATGGTAATCGTGTGTGTAGCCAAATTCATTTACCGTAGTAGGTAATGTGGAGCCTATAAGAATAAATTGCCTTCTAGATCTGTAAGATACTTATTCAGACCAAATTCATGTTGTAGGACGATCTATGGGGGCTCGAGTTGCTGCTGAAATAGCTTCAAACAGCAATTTCACTACGGACTTTGTGTATGGAGTGGTGTGTTTGTCATACCCCCTACACCCTCCCAGGCGTACATCTGAGTTGCGTCTGTCATCAGTGCTTCACCTTGGCATTCCAGCTCTGTTTATTAGTGGCACTAAGGACAATCTGTGCCGAATGGATTTAATGGAGTCAGTATTGAACAAGATGGGTTCTGATTGGACAATGCACTGGGTAGAGGGTGCTGACCATCAACTTGGTGTACAGGGCAAACAGAACACGGAACTAGTGACCATGATGTGTAACTGGGTGGTTGAATGGTGTCAGTCAGTTTTCATGGCTGAGCGATAGCTGATAGTTTAATCTGTACAATTAGCACTTAGTGACTGGCGCCAAGGGAAACAGGGAGTTTTGTTCACCTGAGACTCTCAATATTCCCCAAAACGAAGTCTAGGGAAGCATGTAAAGTCAAGATTGGGTGAACAAAACTCACAGTTTCCCAAGGGACCAGTCATTAAGTGATTTGTAAAATAGGGCTTCATGTATAAATATGTATAAATAAATAAGTGCACAACGTTTTTCTTTCTCCTGTTGAGATAAAAACGAACTGTTCATCAAACTTGTTCTTTGCCAGTTCTTCAAAATTAGACAACCTCTGACAAAAAACTCGGAGCTTATTGACAGCTCTTAGTTGCTCTTTGAAGCCTTGTCTTTGAGTTTTCTGAGGCTTTTCTTCTCTGAAGCGTGTGAAGGTTCCTTTTGGTCAAACTGACAAATTTTACCTTCTACCAATCATACATCTCGGCCTTCTAATATTTCTTCTCTATTTTAAAGGATCCTAGAGATCTCCTATACTTGACCAAAAACTCCAGTACTTCCTATACATACTGCTGAATCAATAGATGAGGAAAAAACAAGGGGGAATTCTAACAGTTCAGACTGAGTTTTTATGGAGTATTTAGTTTTTTTATGTAGTCATAGAACTGTGGCTTGATGTTATTCTTGGACCTGAAGGATGTCATGGGTGAAAGAAATATCCCATCAATTTTTAATGTTGTAAACTAGATAGCTCTTATTCGTAGACAACGTAACGCAGATGTTGAAAGGGGATTCTCAGAGAGTGAGAAGTGAAGAAAAATAACAACATCAATGACATTCAGGCAACGACTGATAAGCTGAAGGCTTTTAAATGTCCTGGTTCTGTGCCAATCATAAGGCAACCCGGTCAGCCCATTCTGCACACGCCCATAACGCTATAAATGTATGTACCTGTAGACCAAGAGAGGAAGGAAAAGGGAGAGACGCAGAAGCAGCTTACTCAACAGACAGAACAAGCACTATAAATGGAAGCACATGAACAATATTTTACCAAAGAAAAGAAAGACTTGAAGAGCAGTGAAGAGAAAGAGTTAGAAAGGCAAGAAACATGAACATGGGGGATACAATCTTAAAAAGAAGCAAATGCAAAATGAAGGACAAGGGTTTCAAAAAGAAGTATCTGTTGCTAAGTCATATGAAGTAGTTGTATTAAGAGAGATCAGTGGATGAAGCGGACAAGGGAATAGCAGAAACTCGTTCCTAAACGAAAGCGTAGCATGCAGTAAAAAACACCTTTCTCTCACAACCCTGTAAACCAAAATCTAAGAAATCATGAACCCCGATGATGAAGATCTAAATTTGAAACTGAGATTTACAAATTTTCTGGCTCTTTTGTACTTTTGTTTGTATATGCGAAGTTCATTCAAGAAGGAAATAGTGCTCCTTAATGTTTACTCAATTTTAATTTAATGAAGATGTTTTACCTTTCTCATCAAGTTGGGAAACCGTCTTCATGCGGGTCAGTAATAACCGTTGAAGCCATCTTAGTACTGTTCTTGTTGAAAACATCTTTGCCGAATGGCGATCAGAAAAATGGATGCATCAAGTTCATAAATTTATCAGTGTTAAAATTGTTACTCATTAAAAATATGTGAGCTCTTGGATATGTATCTAGTAATATTAACTTATCAACAGTGGTGGATATTTTTGGAGGTTATAACAATTATGAATGTTAACAACCGCTGTTAACTTTGTACATGTAAAAACCCCTCGTGGATGAGCAAATTGCAAACTAGTGTCTTGGTTTCAAACACATCTAAGCACAATCTTAGGAAAGATGCGAGACCCTTATTAAATTGTTTTTCAACCAACATGGCATCAGTGTGGGTCTGAAAAATCCCCCTGTTAAACGCCTATATTTTGTCCCCAAATCCTATGAATTTCCTATGTTTTTGTTCCTTTGCTCTTATTTTTCCTATATATTTTTTTGGAAAATGGCTTGGATGTATGTAAGTTAAAATGTGCGATGTATTCAACTATAGATACAATGATTACGGGTGCTTGTAAGCAACAAGTGCTGTTTGTTACCAGCTTTGAGAGGGAAACGTTTGACTTGTCGACTGTTTCGTAAGCAAATGAGAGTATAACGAGCTCGCACCAGATCAGAGATATTGCAATAATAACTTTCCATATTATGTTTGAAAATCAAATTTATTAATACTTAAACAATTAAGTCATGGAGTAAGGATGGCTGATATCAGTAAAAGGCATGCATGATTATTGTTTTAAGGTATATTAACTGTGTTCCGTATGCATAGTACGCCCCAATGGCCATGAACAAAAACTTTGAGTCGAGGCTGGTAGGGCAGAAATACAGCAAATGTATGAGAACTAAGAAACCGACCTCGACTTGTTGTTTATGGCCACTGGGGCATGGTATGCACAGGATCTATGGCGGGGTGATTGCTGGAATCGGTGCAAGTGAACTAGCCCTACTTTTACTGGGCTTTTTTCTCTCAAGTATACCACCTTTTTAACTCGCTAATTATAGCAGCAAGAAACGAGCAACTGATGGTATTTTTAAATAGTCCGGAAAGCACATATGTATCTTTTGGTGCTTAACTGTGTTCATGGCTTGGTAATAGAGGATATCAGTGCAAGGCGTATTAACTGTGTTCATGGCTTGGTAATAGAGGATATCAGTGCAAGGCGTATTAACTGTGTTCATGGCTTGGTAATAGAGGATATCAGTGCAAGGCGTATTAACTGTATTCATGGTATGGTAATAGGGTATCGGTGCAAGGCATATTAACTGTGTTCATGGCTTGGTAATTAGTGAATAAACTACTTCCTTGGTATGTTGTATTGAGTTATACAGGCCCGAGGCTGAGAAATTGTCCGAAAGGTGAACATTTGCCCGAGACGAAGTCGAGGGCAAATGAGAGACTTTGAGGACAATTTGGAAGCCGAGGGACTGTATAA
>JAOBYE010718012.1:0-10717 GCA_025403585.1 Parazoanthus swiftii
CAGTGCTCGCGCGGCCATATTATCGAACAACAAACAGCGAGCCGAACTAACGACTATTCGCGGATAAAAACCTCGCTGAAAACCCACAAAACCGCCAGCTACGCAGGCTATAAACACAGATAAGAATAATTCAGAGAAATTGTTTGCTTGTAGCACAGCATCTAAAACCAACTTCAAGAATTGAATTTGTTAAATAATTTTGTATTCAATTAACCACATGAATAAAATGTTTCAGTGGTGCATGGGCTCAATTAACCTGAATAAAATTTGGAATAAGCCAGAGCCATGATTAATGGTGTCTTACAAGTCACAATTAACCATATGAATTTGGGTAATACATTTGGCCTTAATTGTTGACCATGTTATATTTGTTATTGAAAACCCATGCCATTTTTATATAGCCAATTTTCTTTTTTATAGAAAAGCGTGAAACACATGTCGTTACAACTTGTCTGGATTGTGGAACAATGAAACGTTTTAATGCAAGGAAAAACTTCCAGCTGTGGTCTGAACAAGGGACAAACAACTCGCAGCAAGCACAGTCTGCACCAACCAACACTGCTTGTTCAACAGTAAATGAAAAACAAGAACTTCCAAAGACACCAAGTGAAAATGTAAAGAATAATGAAGAAATTAGTGCTGCAAAAAATATATAAGAGAACAAAGTGCATTTTTTTCTAAGAATTTTGAGACTACTTGCAGGGGCGGGACACTCCCAGGGGCTGGTTTATTAGAGGACTGCCAACAGGGCCAATCCCGTCCCCCCCCCCCACAACCGTTTTTAGAAAAACTCCAAGAAAAATGTTTTTTGAGCAAAGGTGCCATTTTTGGGCCATTCTTCCTAGAATTGCAGTTTGGCCCCCCTAACCATGCAAAATGTTTGCTAGTACTTTCGAGGCAGGCAGTACAATCACTGCTTTATACTGAGCTATCAAGGCGCAATGGAGACTGTGTGTGAGATTTTGGAATTTCAACCTATCTAACCCCCCCCTCCCCTCTCCTCCCAGGGCTTTGATGGCAATTTGATTGATCGAAGTGTCTGCCCAAGTTTAGGTACTAAAATGTATTTGTGTTGTTTTGGTAAGGAGAATATCATCAGTTTTCAATGGGATAATTATTCACAAGAGCTATTATAATTGTAAAGAAGGTACTAAAAAGCAAATCTAAGGCACGAGTTTCTCAATGTCTGGTGTGTGAGCATGAGAAATGGCCCTGAGGGCCAAGACTTGGCAGCTGCAATATCATATATCAGTTCTGTGAATATTAAAAAAGTAAAACAAGAATTAGAAACTAGATGCCCAAGTTACTCATGACAAAGATAAAAACTGCAAAAGAACACTTAGGGCTGGTGGGACTCCCACTTTTTTGGGGTGCTGTTTGTCATGCCTCTTCACGAGAAAATTCAAGGATTTGGTACAGCTTAAGGTACCAGACGAAATTTTGAGATTTGCATACAGTGTAGTACCTTTTAGGGCTTCTATCATACAGACATAAAATCATAGCCAGTGTGGAAAGTAATTGATGCTGTTATCTTTACCTTCATTAAATTGATTGAAATATTGTCTGCATGTGCACTTTTGGATGGTACCTCTGAAGGTTTGAAATCCACCCAAGCCACACCCAGATTGGTACCTCTTAGGGATTCCATTGAAATTTTCCAATGAGCATCCCTGCCCCAAAACGTCAGTAGTCAACCCCTCCAGCCTTAGGGTTCCACTCTCTCAATAAATTACCCCAACTTTTCATTTACCGATATAAAGTAAATTTCCATCAACCTTACAACCCCCACTTCTTGGATGAACCAACGTCTTCTAGAAGCATTCCTTATGACAAAATTCCCCTTGAGTTTGTTTTTCACTAATCTCTTCCTGGCTGTACAAAAAAGAACTAAACTTAAGAGAACGATTTTAAAATTGTGTTATCAAAAATTTGGTTTCTTTTAAAGCAACAACGATCATTTTCTTTCACATATTTGGTGGCTCCTAAAGGAGCCGTTGTTGTAAATGTCGAAAGCTACGTCACTTGCTGCTGTTAAACTTGGAGAGCGCCTTGGTCCCTTCGCTAATAGCATGCTTCGCCAACTCGCCTGGAATTAAGAGCCTAACGGCGGTCTGGATATCTCTCGCGGATAGAGTTGGTCTTTTCAAAGACTTGGCAAGTTTGGCGCCTTCCTCTGCGATACGTTCAAACATGTCGTTCACGAACGAATTCATTATGTTCATGGCTTTGCTGGACATACCAGCGTCTGGATGGATTTGCTTCAAGACTTTGAAGATATAATACGCATAGCTTTCAGACTTTGTCTTTCGTTTCAGCTTGGTACCATTGGGAGAACGACCCTTGACTTTAGCAGGTAGCAGTGAATAAGGTTTCTTCGGGCTTGACCCGCCCCCCGCTGCTTTCATACGAGCAGCCGCCCTGTTTCGCTTTTTGAAAGGCATCTTCTCCTACTGACTCTTGTTTATCCTCCTCAATTTCTCACAAAAACTATTAAATAGAGAAACTGGAAAATGCTTTTATAGTAAAAGTCAATGGCTAGAAATTACATCATCGGATCAAAATCCTTTGCTGGTGATTGGATATTTCCAAATTTTACCCTCCGAGGAAACAGATGCAATATGTCTTGTTTACTTCGCTCGCGCCTTTTTACCGCCAAGCAAAAACCACAACTTGCAGTAGTTGTTGTTAATTCTCGACCTGCGTTCAGATTATTTTATATAGCTTTTGAATTTTGTGATAAAATAAATGATATTTATTTGTCATCGTACTCTTTGCTGATTCATATTACGAGCAAATTTTTTTTCAAAAAAAAAATACGGAGGCCTATTTAGTTCGCTGCGCTCAGCTCAGTTACTTCTGGGTGAAACTGTACATGTACAATGCTTTTATGAATTGTATTTTATTAGGTTTGCTTAAAGTTTCTTATACTTAATTTAAGCATAAGCGTTAAAAAAAAATTCGCTTGTCCTTCTCTCAACCGGCTGCTTGGACGAAAGTTACAAGTTACGTTACGGAGCGCGCCAAAACGAACCTCGCTCGCACCAAGGAAAGTTTATATTTGTTTCATTTTTTCATAAACGTTCATACTGGCTCAACTAAATTGCAATTTAATCTTTTAAGAAGCCAGTGTGCAATACGAGATGTTACCGACGGAAGGCGAGTTTCTGCCAAAGTTGTTAAGTCGGATTCTGCAAAGAAACAGCAGACCGCGCGCAACACTAATCAATATACGAACAGATAGATTGTTTCATTCAAATGTAGCAATTAGTCACTTCGCTACTTTAAATGTCCTAATCTCGCTATCACAGGTGTCAGGCTTCATTAACTTTTAAAGTTAAAGATGAAGTTACAGCTAGAATACCGAGATTAATACGTTTAATTTTAAGTTTGGTTTTGCTCTTGGATAAATACCAGTCAAATAGTCAACCTTCCCATTCCCCTAGCGGAAGCAATGTCGATCGTCATCTTTTAGAATTTAGCTGGCTCCCAAAGGAGCCGTTTTTTGAGACATCTTGCTCTTTAGACTTTACACACCAAAACCGTACAAAGTGCGACCCTGGCTCTTCAGCGCGTACAGCACATCCATGGCTGTGATAGTCTTTCGCTTGGCGTGCTCGGTGTAGCTACAAGCATCATGGATCAGTTTCTCCAGGAAAGCCTTGAGAGCATAGCGAGCCTCTTCGTAGGTCCGACCCGAAATTCGCTTGACACCACCACGCCGGGCAAGACGACGGATAGCGGGCTTGGTGATACCCTGAATATTATCTCTTAGAATCATGACGAAACGACCCGCCCGAAATGCAGGAGTTTACAGATAATATTCGGAGATTTCGCGGTTATTTTCTTCAGCAGTGACAATTTGTAGTCTTCATCCGTACCTCGGAGGAAACGATGCAAGCTTTTCATTGGCTCTCACAATCCGTCTGGGGGACCACTCGTCATTTATTCCAGGGGGATGGGGGTGGCAAAAGTATAGGGGGGATAATGTTATTTTAACAGCAAGATGGGAGTCATTGAAAAAATTTTGAATTTTGGGACGGGTTATGTGAGAAAGCAGACAAAGCAAGACTGTCCATTTTTCTTGAATAACAGATCAAAGCTTATGAAACGGCTTTTTTATTAGAAAGTTGGGAGTCAAAAATGCCAAAATTTAAGAACATGCTAAAAACGTTCCTCAGGCCTAGAATGAGAAAGAAACTTTTATTTCTACAATCTTGAAAACTTTTTTGTAAGAACAGTTTTACAAGAACAGGAGCTTGGATTTTGGCCAAATTTTAATTAAGAACAAGCTAAGAACAAACTTAGGATTACCTTCCGTTGTAATGCCTTAATTAAGTTCATTTCAAAGAAACTTCCTTCCTACTGCTTTTTCCGACTGAACTACACATAAAACACACATTTTCAATTGCCGGTAGTTTAACCAAAACTGACATGTAGCGTAAAAACGAAATCAATAAACGTGTATGTTAATTCAGTTTACAAGCTTTATTCGTTACTCTATGTTTTAATGGTCTTTTGGATTAAGAACAGATTAAAAACATTTCAGCCTGAAAACCGGCGAAAATTTAAAAACAGCAAGCCTCAGTTAGTTACTTAATAATCCTTATAAAAAGTGCCGGCATGAACCGAGTTAGTTGGATAAGCCTTTGGATATACATGTAGCCAAACATATCTGTAATAGGAAAAATTTGAAAACATGATTCGGAACTAAGATTCCGAAAAAAAACTAGCCGGCTTAGCCCAAAACACAGGCAATCGTCATCGCGGTTCCAAAACTGCGACTTTGTTCTTTAACAATCTTATTATTACCTTAATTACAAGTAAAAGTACTTACATTTGGCGTCCCCGCTCCTCTTTTTTCTTGTTCTTTTTAAATTTGAAAATAAAAGCAAACAAAATACGTTTTGTGTTCATACTAAAATTATTACGTGGTTTGAAAACCAAAGTAATTTGATACCAGGCATTGCTCTCGTTCACGTACAAGTTTAATACACCCTCGTCAAGTTATCGTTTCTGTTGCGTGTAACGTTTCAATTCGGAAGCTATTCAAGACTTACTTTTGTTTAAAATTTTACTCAGAGCAATAACTGACTTTCAAACTGAGAGGCACCAGCTTTGTGCTTTAATAAACGTGATATTCCGACAAAAGACCAAAAGCTGAAAGACTTAGTTATGACGATCCTGCAGCTGTAATGCTAAATGTGCTTAACATAGGTCTTGAGTGAGTGTGCTGGGCTGTGGTTTTTGTATTTTAGTGTTTTGTATCTTCATAAACAAAGCAAAAAATGTAAATAGAAAACATCAGTTGCCTTGTTTTTATCATTTACCTCCAATTCAACATCAAACTTTTTAAAATTTTTATTTCAGTTGTAGCTAGATTGTAATGTGTAAACCCAGTGTCAGTCTCGAACTTCACACTGAAGAGTGAAGTCATTTTCAAAATGTCAAAGTATCCAATGGAAGTATAATGATTAAAGGCGAGCATGATTCCAGTCATTCTTCACTTTGGTAAAAAAGGAAAATCAGAGTTCACAGTGAACTGCAATGCATTTTTATTCCCTACTTGATCGAAAAAACATGTAAACCTAAAAATTGTCTAAAATCTGTCTGCGGTAAATAGTATTTTTTAAAATCGGAATAGTTAATCATTGTTTTACGAATTGAACTGATACTTTCACCATGTCAAGATATCTTATCTCTCACTGACCGGACAGTTGTGTCAGCAGTCACACAAAATATTTAGTTTGATTCTTAATACAAAAACATTTTAAATATACAATGTAGGAGTTAAGTTTATAAATTTGTAAACAGAAAACTCTCGTGTCAAGAAAAACATTTTAAATTAAAGATATCTTTGCCAAATAGGCGTTTGCTAGTAGCTAGTGTGCAGTGAATAAAGAAAATAAAAATATTATTCAATCTCGAAATTTTCCAACAATTTAGTCCGTGTTTTGAAATTGAATGACAAATAACACCGACATAAATTATTTTACATTTAAGGGGAAATAGAACGGTAAACAATATATAGTTCTTAAAAACAACTTTATGCTGCTGTGAGAAAATAACTATTGTTTCCATTAATTTTAGAATAAATCTGAAAACCGCAAATCGCGTGCAATATTTACATATTATCTGTACATTTGGAAGCTTGAAGAAAAGTTAGGTTAGTTTTCAGATAATCTGATAGGCAATTTACAATTCCCTGTGTCCACAAAATAGCCCGAGGCTACTCTTTGGAGATAGGCAAAACAAAAAAAGAAATCAAATTTGAGATGTTTTTTAAAATTTGGTTGAAAACATATTATGCAGACTTTGTTAATGTTTTCGTCACTTTGCTTTGAAAACAACTTGGAAAAATCAGTATTTGGTTTGACATCACTTTGGGTGCAATGGATAAATTTGACATTTTAATCTGATATGAGTATGTCTCATAATTGTTCATAACTGTTCATGACTGAAAAGGATCTGCTTCTCATCTAATAAACCCCAGAAGTTAATAAATAATTAAACATCATATCATTATTACATGTATATCAATACTTGATGATCAAATATTTGTAAAATATGGTTTACTCTCTTGTATAAACCGATGTGGTTTTTTAAGAGATTGTTCATGCAGAGTTGAAAAAAACTACATTGTATTTTCAAATAATTTAACACACCTATTATATTTATTACATTTTAATAAAAGCAACCTTCAAAATAACCATTAACAGCCTTCAGTTAAATCTCAAACTTAATTTTAACATTATTTTCTAGATCACCACAAATATAGGGCTATTGGCAAGCAAACACTAACATGCAACCCCTATATTCTAAAAACATTACACAAATTACTGTGTTCTGTGGTCAGAATACCCCTTGAGCACATTTTGCCTCACTGGATACTCCCATATAAAAAAATGCCAGAGAGGTGCAAAATAACTTTTGGAAGCTTTTAAAATTTCTTAAAGGCTCATTCATGCAGCTTCTTGTCTACCAACTGCTAAAGCAAACAGTCTGAAACACTTCTTATTTTTAATACTATTACTGTATGGAACAAACTAGGCTCTCCTTTTCAGCAGCTTCGCCCTATGAATATCAGTAAACTCTACCGCAGAAAAGGGATAAGACATTATTTGCATACCACAGACTCTAAGCCTATAGACTTTTTTTTATATTTTGTAATTGTTTTTATTGTTAGTTATCAATGATAGCATATATAAAGATTTTGCTGTGTTTTATAAAAGAAATTTAATGACAGTTCAATTTATTAATTTTCAAGGTTTTTTATTAATCCTTCATTTACACCTGGAGTGTATCATGGGATTGGTATCTTCCAAATATGGGCATGGTATTGTGCCGTAGTAACAAAGGAGCATGAGGGAGTTGAACAAGATATCCAGAGAGCGGTGTTACTGTAATTGCATGTGAAACAGTTAAACTGCAGTGAACCGTGAAATGACACGATAAACACCTTCCAATCACTTTTATATCAGAGAACTCTGAAAGACAGCATGTACACTAAACATGTAACTGCATTTAAATTCTGATAAAAGAAAAATATTTGAAATCTACTGTACTGTGGTGTCAGACCATTATTTGTGGAAGATAACAAGCTGTGTGACAGTAATACTAAGCAACCCCCCCCTCCCCCCCCCCAGTGGCAGATCCAGGTTAAAACAATAGATATCTAGGGTGATAATTTTGAAACTGAGAAGAACAGGGTAACCAAATCTGTGATTACTTTGCTCAATTCTAAATTCAACAAGAGGCTTCATAAAAGCCTACATCTGGTCAAGCTGTATTCTTTTAAGCAGCTAGTTTAAAACAGACTGAAACAGAGAATGCCTCCATTTCACTTGTTCACTACAATTCATACATTATTTTGTATGGAAACACGAACTAGGTGAAGTAAAACAGATGCTTGTTTTGAAAAGAAAATGGCTGGCACATTGTTTAATATATATGATTATATGCTATAACGCTTGTGTTTTCTGCTAATATGATATTGTTCCGTTTTAATGTGAAAAGAGAGAAATGGGAAAAAAATTCAGTGAGGGGAAAAAACGTTTGAGACGTATCCGCCAGGATTCGAACTCGTGCTTGCATTTTGAATCCAAGTTCAATCAGGTTGCTAGTCTGATGTACCAACCACTGCGCCACCATGCAAGTAAACGCATGTGCAGGACAATCACAACACGAAGAAAAATTAAAATTAAAATTAAAAAACAGAGCCGAAACCTCAACTCGGCGCCTCTGGCACAAGTAACAAATGTAAGGCAAAAAGAAGTTTTCCTAATCAAAATGCACTACATTGATATGGGAGGATATGTTTTTTATGTGGAACTTATCTTCAAAATCCATAATCAAGATAAAATTTAGGGCAATGTCTAACAATCTGCAAACTCTCCCCCCTCCCGGTCACTGAGAATTACATGTGTACTAGAAGTGCAACAGAACAGTTTTAAAATATATAAAACAGATTCAGAGAACTACAACTTTTCACAAATAACTTCTTCTCTATCGGCTGCATCGCCTCGAGAACTCAGAACATCACTAAATTCATCACCGGTGTACTGACTCGTGTCCCGGTAAGTATCGCTTCCACCATTATCACTACCATCAGACTGTTGCCGTGACAATGATGGTGGCAAGCCACCAGTGATGGCAAGTGGTACCTGAAAATTAGGAGGCATGGCCATCCCATAAACTCGACCAGGCGGATAATTTCCTGGAAGATAACTGCCAGCTTGAGGATTTGCCGGAACACAGGTTCCTGGAGGAAAATCTCCCCTATTAAAATTACTTCCCATATAAGAAGTATTACTGCAATAGCCTATGTCTTGGACTGGAGGCTGGTATGGGGTCTCACTGGCCTCACGAACTGAGTGCTGCAAGTTTGCTGCTGCTGTGTGGATCAACCCCGCACCGGTAGTATGTGGGGTCTGATTCGGTCGTTTAAATCTCCGTCCACTGAACCTGCTTTTTCCTTTTTTGTTTGGACGATTTGTGTTTTTCTTGTACCGCCAAAACGCACAACAGCACACAGTTAGAACAACAATGGTTACAGCAGAATAACATAGAATAGTTATAACGAGAAACTTGGTCTCCGCCATACTTCACTTCACTGTCAAAAGGTCCTTCCCGTTTATGTTGGTTCGATCGCTCGGTGTTGAGTTTATGCCGCTATTTTCCTTGTTGATTTAAGAAGATTTATTTGACACGACGATTGAATGGCCATTAGGTTTGCAATCCAATTACATTATCTTTGGTATTCCGTCAAGATTTGAGTACTACGGTCTTTCAAGTCGCTCGTTGACGTCCCGAAGCAAAGATTCTTGAAAAATCGAATATTTTACCCGTCAAGTGAGTTGTTGTTTCATTGTTCTTCGCGTTCTATTCACAGAGCATCAATCATACTCCATATGTTGCCCAAAGCACGCGATATTTTCCGGAAATGAGCAGGGAAATGAGTGGCTTGAATGTGTGAAACATTCAAAACATCGCTCACTTTTTGACAACGTGACGTCAAAGTATTTGAAACGTCTTTCCGTTTTGCTCTCCACCGCGCTTCACTTTTTGGAGGAGGATGAAGAGTTTGTCGGCGTTTGGCCATAAAGAAAGCATCAATACTGACCAATGAAGTGCTGAGAAACTAAAAGCTGGCATCACTTTCAGGGATTATAACGTCTGTTCGTCTCTCATCACTCCCGTGTGATTGATAAGAAGCGTAAACACTTTACGGCTGCGCCTGCTGACATCCAGCGGAAGCAAGCTGCTGGAATTCTCCCGGAAATTTTAGTGGGAAAAGCCACAAACTTGGCTTTGTACCGCTACCTGAATGTAACTTGAAATTTGTTCTACTTTCTAGTTAGCACCAAAAAACGTGATACTTCCTTAATACACAATCGTACGTAAGTAAACTAAAGCAATGTACTCCTAGAAAAGAATTTGCACATATTTTGCTACAGTCGTGTTTACTTTTTTCGGTCAAGAGCAAAGGGCAATAAGTGAATAACACGACTTTAATCTTTATCTATACAGGAAACTCGTTTCAAGACGAATATTTTTAAAAAAAAACTGTAATCTGCTTAGATCGTACTTGACATTAAGCCATCCCTGATAGTTCAGCTATGGTGCGAATAACGCTAAGTCGCTAAGTTAGCCTAATTATTTTCAGAATTTACAGAAATCTTTTGTACCGTAAATATTACTGTAAGGGCCTTTCCAAATGTCATTTTCCCGAAAGTAAAGGTTTTTAGCCATGGCAATAGGATTTTTTCAGAAACTTTTTTGGTATTGTCGATTCAGTTTCTCACACTAACATACCCGCTTTTTTTTTATAAGAACCAGTAAATTTGGCCGAGGCTTATTGTTCTTAATTTTTTGGCAATTTGAGCCTCCAATTGTTCTTAAATTGCTCTTATTTCTATATGTGGTTTAAATGTATACAACCATTGTAAGGAACAAACTTCACTTCAGGGCACGTACACGTGTACAGTGAATAATTTGAGTAAATGACGACGATTTAAAGAGAAACACTGCGAATCCTTTTTTATTCATTCATTACAGAGCGAGGCTCAGTAAAGTTTAAAAAATTTAGCTATCGAACCCGAGCCTCAGCTTGTTCTGAAATTGTTCTTAAATTTTGGCCAATCTGAGCCTCGTTGTTCTGATAAAGTTGTTCGTATAAAAAAAGCGTGTACCAGGCCCGTAGCGAGAAAATTTGTTGGGG
>JAOBYE010718023.1:0-25300 GCA_025403585.1 Parazoanthus swiftii
TAATGGTTTATTCAAGCCCATTGTAGTTATAACTAAATTACAGGCAGGTTCAAGAAAAATTGCACTCTAAACATTAAACATGGCGAAGAGTTCATTTGACACTACACAACACATGAATAATGGAAACTAAATAAACCAAGGGACAAAAACGTACAGTTACAAATGAGTTAAATCTGTCCGTTCGCGTAGCTTTGTTGATCCACTTATGGCTACCAGATCTAAATGAGCACACTGGCTTTGCTTCCTCCTACATAAACTGTGTTTATGTAGACTGTGTTTTAAAGACTAGACTTTTTCGTTCGGCTTTTTATCTTTGAGTTTATTTTGAGCTATTTTTTTCAAGGGGAGCAAGGGACATCTGTTAAGCCTATGGGTGTTGTTACGTTTGCAACCGACACCACTTATAACGTATTTTGGTCTTGTAAACTGAAAAAGCAGTAAACCTTTAAACCTTCGAGTCACCCACATCCTTGGACATTTGCATCTTCACTCAATGGTTTGGAAAAGCTGCGCTTTAGAAAAGTAACAGTGGTGACCACAGAAACTTACCTTGAACTATCAAGGTGCTCGGATCAACTTCCACATCTTTAGCAAGTAGAAAGTCCCATATCGCTTTAATTGTTGTATTCGTAGTTGCATCAAACTTGAGAAGGAAATCGTACGGCATCCCAGCAGACCTCAAATTAACAGATAACAAATACTTTAAATTTGCTGGCACATAATTGGTTTATTCGATACACAATTGTGCTGGGCTGTCACTGGCGTCCAAAAGCGCTCAATACTAGTAGTAGGAGAATGTATTGTTGTTGCTGTTAAATTATTTTTAATGTTATTATTATTATTAGTTTTATCTTTTTCATTGTTAATTTTATTCTTATTGTTACTGTTATTGTTTTTATTACAGTTCTTGTTATTATTTTCATCACTGCTAATGTTAGGAAATCCGGCACCCACAGCTACTTCACAAAACAGGATAAAACGCTCAAAAACTAAAGTGGAATGGTTAAAATTTAAGCTAAAATGACTTTAGTTTCACGTTCGGCGGCGATCATCAGACTTGTTGGATATTTAAGTGTGATAAAAACCTTGTTGCTAACTCGTGGTGAATGATATACGCCTCATAGAAGCAAGTGAGATAGTTTCTTTTGTTAATCTTGTATCTTTCTAATAGCAAAACTGAAAAGGATTTAGACTGAAAAAATGCTAAAAAGGCGAAAAACGAGAGAATTCCAAATTTTGAAAAACCTACTAAATCCAGAACTTGTTTTCACTCGCTTCTTTGGGTGAGCTCAAATCGTTTTTTTTTCTTTTTTTTCTCTTTTTGATTGACTCAAAAGGGGTTTTTCAACTAAACAATTACCTCATAGGTTTGCGTTAATTAATACAATCAACAGGTACAAGTTGTATGCAGTCGTACAAATCTTTTTAATATTTAAAGCACGATATTTGTCTAATGTACAAAAATTGCTAGGTATGACTTACCTTCACAAACGAGTTTAATAGATTAAATTCGTTTGAAGACGTCTGCCTTTAATTTCTCTTTTTAGACACTACGAAAATATCACTTAATGCTTTCAAGTTGTTCCAGAGCCAATAAAAATATGTTTGATATATAAATAATGCTCTGCGAAACATATTTCGCTCTATATCACAGTTGCAGTTGTCCTATGCTCTATTGAATAATGGACTCATTTTCTATCAATCCCGAATTTGACTTTTTGCTATACTATGTTTGATTTTATACCATACTGTGCTAATGAGTCAAAATGTAGTCTGCTGACCCATAGTATATACAGCGAGCTGGTTATAAAACTTGGTTAGTTTCTTTGTTATTTGTTTTCGTTCCCTTACTTATTAATAGAGCCAGTTTGGACATACCTTGTTGTAAATGCTTGTACTCCCACAAATTCTTTCGCAAATTGAGAGCTTGCGTCCAGAAAAACTTTGTTCATCTGTGGAACAGTTTTATCAAATTAGATTGGCTCACTGACCTTTCAGATACCTAAGGCTGACTGTATCCTGAGAAACTTAATCGTTTGAGAATAGTAGAAAGAACAAAATAGCAACAGACTGGCACTACTGTTCGTTTTCCTCGAGGTTAGATCGTGTTTTCATTTTGTCTACTATTCTTTATTGTAGATCTATTCTAAAAAAGAAAAACTAAATCCTTTCCCGAGCCAAGCGGTTCATAAGGCCGGACCTTATCTACGGTTTCGTAGTGTTAGCGGATAAGAATTTGTTACTCCCCGCCCTGGCAGGACACTAATCCCTCACAGGTTAACCCCAGTTAAATGCTGCTACCCGTTTATACAGCTGAGTTCGACTGCAGTAAGTAGTGTAAAGTGCCTTGCACAAGGACACATCAGAGTGGTCAGACCGGGTTCAAACTCACTGTCAATTTCGAGTCAGACGCGTAAACCACTCGACCGCTGCGCCGTCTGCTCAATGCTAAGCAACATTAAAAGCAAAGCAATAAAAGCTAAAATTGCAAAGGAGGAAACAGGGATAAAGCAAATAAAAGGGTAAAGAATGTTGAAAAAAAGGGGAAAGGTGGGAGTCGACGCAAAGCAATAATGGACCGTTATAATACGAGTACTAATCTAAAAGCGAACGACGTAGGGCAGTTAGTTGAGGAGGGAAGAAACGGTCGGTTACACGGTTCCTCGAGTTTTGTTTCATGGATACTCAAGCTTCCAATGTACGTGAACTGTGAACATATTCATTACGAAGGTGATGTTGGTGATGGTGTTGATCATTTTGATGAAGATGACGGTGTTGGTCATGATAGTGATGGCGACGATGATGATGATACCAGGTATATAAGAAAACGATGATCATACTGCGACGATGACGAAGACAACAAAGTAGAACTAAACAGCGGCAACAGCAAAAGTAGTGGTAGTAGTAAGAGTGATGGTGATGATATTGGTATCAATTTGTATAGTAGTCGCAGCGGTTGTGTTAGTGCTAATCAGGGGCGTGGAATGGTAAATCAACGGTAATGATAGTGTAAGCGGTGACGGCAATAATAAAAAGTAATGGTAATAGTAATGGAGTGCTAATAGTATTAGTAATGGTAATGATTGTTGCTGTTCCTGTTGTTTTGATTGTGATTGTGTCTGAGATTGTAAATATAACTTTATGATTCCAACTACTGGCGTGGTTCTGTTCGTGATGGTAAAAGAGGTGACATTTACTATGGGGATGATTTGATAACAATTGATACCTTAAGTTCCACTGTGCGAAGGTCTTTTAATAGCTTGCCAGAGATGTTGTAGTTTTGGGTCTTCAAAGCCCCTGACGTTTCTAAAATGGAAAACAAATACGGCGAATCAAGATAATGACCATTGAATCCCCTGTGGATCACGTGGTAAAACTGGGTATTCACTTTTCATCCCAGGAAAAATTTATATTTAGCATCACTTGTTCCTAGCCATAACAACACAATGAAAATATTGAAATACAAAAAAAGCTGAAACACAACGGAAGAAGAATTTAAAAAATGGAAGAACTGTTCAAAGAGAGAGAAGCTCGAGTTATACATTTCAGTAAATTTTGATAAAACAAGGCTTGGATTTCTACATGTATTAGAAAACATCGAGACGGAGAAAAAACAACAGACTTCTCTTGCTAGTTTTAGCTTACCATTCTGACACGAATTTAGGTGAGAAAAATCTTTGCCATAATTCGCCATTTCACCAGTAGATTCCTCACTTCGTCCAATTGTTAGCGAACTTATTAAAGCTCGAAGACAAACACTGTATATTCCCTCGGCATATAATATCGTCCTTTTATTTACTCACCAACTGGAAGGAGATTTATCCGCTGTATATGGGAGTTTACTCGTCCACAGGCCTCCCGCACAAGCCACGTCCTTATTAGGGTACTGGCCGTCCTGAAACACGACTCTGTCTGAGTGTCTTTGTATTCCTGTGTAACACGCCCTGAACATGCAGTCCACCACACTCGCAACTTTCCCGTCACTTCGGGAGTGAGATGCTTTGACGCCCGACAACTGACCGTGATACTTTGAGGAAAACTTATATCCGGGGCAGGAAACTTAATTGTCACGTGTTGTGTCTCATTAACAACATTACCACAGGCATCTCGTACGGACCATTTGCGCGCAATGCGTATAAAACACTGTGTGTGGACTTGCGTATCTACATAAGAGAAAGCCACACCTCCACGGTAAGCGCATTTTCCGTTTGCGTGAGCCTTAACTACACCTGCGTGAGACGTCGTAACGTTTCGTGCACAACCTTTGTAAGTAAAGTCGTGGGGAACAACGACAGTGGGTTTCTCCGTCGCAAGATCTTCATCAATGGAGCCATCACCATCATCATCAATCCCGTTAAAAATCTCCTCGTCTATTCTGTTATCGCAGTCATTGTCCAAACCGTCCGCCGGCGTCATGGTCGGCCTTGCGCAGGGCGATTCAGGTCTGTCAATTCGAATTCCTCCAAGAAAACCGTAAGACTCCCTAAAACCGGTTTTAACGGTACCGTACATGAAAGCACCGAATTTAACAGCAGGAGAGACGTGGTATATGTAATACGCTGCACCCGCTGCAGACCTACCGGGGAGTTTAACACTACACCAGGAGAAGGGAAAACCTCGCATCGGAGCCCAGTTAAAGCTCGGAAGTGTCTTGAAGCCAATGAAACGAATCCCATCCTTGTGTTCAGTCTTGACAACAAGATTCACGTACCCTACAAATGTCCTGTCCTTTTCTCCGGGTACAAGCGTGAGGTACTCAGTTGAGAACTGACTGACCGCGGGAATAATTGCCATGAACGGGTCAAAAAACGTACCGTTCACTACTTGACTCTTGGCGTATTTGACGACTAAAATCGGATTTGGGCTGCTAATCAAGTCCGCAGAACCTGAAGAGGGTTTATGGATGTATTTGTCACCTGCATTGATGATGCTTTTCAGTACGGCGTTAACCATCACTTGTGTATTGTTCTTAGAGGCCAGGACATGAAAAATATCTTGGCCTTTACCATTAATAGTCGGAGTTGTGATGTACCTTGTTCCCCACAGATACAGTGGGGGCATCTGCTCCACCAAATGATCACACAAAACATTAGATATTGGGACTGAAGTGCAGTCGTTGCCAGAAAACACGGAGATGGGCTTGGTCGATGTCACGTGGGTGCCTGTTAAGTCTCCTCCAATGGAGTGTAACTGAAAGCATTCCAACTCGTCTAGCGTGATGGTGAGTTTGTCACCATTGTTATATTGACGACCTTTGTAATCGAAGGAAGCGTCTCTAAGATTGCGGATGGTAAAGATTACCTGCGTGTTTGCTTCTGCCGCCACCACCAAAACAATAGCTGCTATTTTAGCTTCAAACGTCGACACGATGTACTCCGAGTTCGGTTTAGTCACGTGAACAGGCAGCGCTAAGAAAGCGTCGCTTGAGTTACCATAAAGGTTCATTCCATGCACGACTACTGGTTTGTCTGATGTGATATTAATGCCCTTGTTGGCTTTGTTTGTACTCGGGGCCATTCGCACTTGCCCAGGAAGCATGACACTCGTGCGACCTCGGGGGACAGTTACCGTGTAGTCAAAAACTTGGCCGGGCCCCTGTTGCAAACTGGGAACCTGGAAACGAACCTTAGCTTGAACCTCCGTGGATATGAAGATGCGGTTGTTACCAGAAGTCGAACCTAGATACTGCGACTGAAACGCTACCACAAAATGCGTTCCTTTGTTCTCGATAATTTCTGAGACAAAAGTGTATTATAAATGTTAGAAACTACAACAGTATTTTCTTCTCCGCGTTCTTATTAGCCGGCGGGCGTTTTCTCGGGGGTTTTCTTCCATATAATAACAATGACAACATTCACTAATAATTATTATAGTAATAGAAATAAAATAATAATATAGTCAAGTTCCGCTTTATAAGCCGACAGCTAGTGAGTAGCTGAACCGATTGAATTTTTAAAACTCCTTTATTCAGTGGTTTGTATTCCACAAAAATCGTCTTGATAAAGCATAGAAATTTTAACATTCGCAAACGGATGGAAGAGGAAGTGTCAGGGATTAGAGGGCGTTTCACCTGAAATCAGATATTACGTTATTTCGGCTTCAATTCAAAGAATCAAATTTTTCAAAAAATTGCATGTGATAGAAAGTTTCAAAAGCTTGATCAGTAAACTTTGTTTCGAAAGGGCTTTTCTTACGAGAGTATTTCTATCATTATTTAGATTAAGAACTCAGAACAACTCTGGTCACTTTCACACTACTCGCTAACAGATTTCAAGAAAGCATGATTGAGAAACAATTTGACAGTTTTTAAACACAGACTTGCTTGAGACCTTTACAAACAAAACGCTTTATCGTTACAACGTTCAAATACTTCATTTACAACGCGTGAAAACCTATAAACGCGTCGGACAAGTTTAAAATAATCTTGTTTAATGTTTGATATGAACGCGGTGTTAGATTGTAACTTTAATGTTTAAATTAATGCGATTTTAGAACTTAAATATGACTATGATAGATACTTCAGTCGTCTTGTAGATTTTGTATAGATTTGGGGGGAAAGAATAAGGTTTCTAATATGGAAATAAGTCCAAAGAAACAGCTGCCATGAAATGCTGCCTCTTGCGTTAGTTTTGAAGTATTACTGCTTCGTTTTGGGAGCCCGCCCACAGGCGAACCATGCTCATCGTGTGCACAGTTCAGTTAATCTCACAGGTAGCTCTGGCTTTCTAATAGGAGATTACACGTGTAAGCATTCGCCAAATGACATCGTAAATCAATTTTATGCTTTCTTAGTTATCAGAGCAACTTTAGAAGAACGGCGAGGCTCATATTGCTCTAGACTAAAAACAAATTGAAAAGAACCTAAGGGATTTAGAATGATAGAGTCTAACCTTGTTTTTTCAAATGTTGACGTTTTCGAAAAAAAAGTCCGTTGAGCATCAAATATACTATGATTTCTGCGACTGACGATTGCGCCTTTTCATTCTGGTTGCATTTTTAAATAAGGATTGATGAAGAACAATTTAACAAGTGATCTGTAAAGAAACTTGATATAGTTATGTCCCTGATAGAGTTAATACACCAATCATTTGTAGGCAATGTCCTGAAAGTGCCCGATCCAACTTACTAGTTGTTCTAATTCTACATAAAATTCAACATTAAGCACAAACTAAACCAGGTTACGCACGTAGAAGTAATCTTTAAGAACTGAGTTAGATACGACTCGGGTTCTATTAATAATTTGTCCATGGTCCATGGTCCATCCTTGATCAGTTGATGGGATGGAACAGCAGAAAATAAATTACTCGTGTTTTAAACTGATGGACTGGTGACGTAAATAAGCACAAGGAAACTTTTGATTTTAGGCCAAGCACAACAAAATATGTTTCTCGTCCGTATTTTTCTAAAAGAGAGGGCGGATTGTTCTTGTTATTTTGTTAAACGTGCACGTGAGCTCTAAGTCAGATATGACCACTGTGACCGAGATAGAAATGTATAGAATACTTTGAATAACTCTCAAATTAAATCAGCTTCATGTGAAACAATGTGATTGTGAGATTCATTCTGCAAAACTACTATTGAGTAACTGAGAACGTGTTTTCAGCAGTTTTCTAACAGAATTCCTGAAACAATTCGCGCGTGTCGATGCACACAATGCTTTAGGCTCGTACCGGAACTAGGACAAGCCGGAAAAGAAAATTATTTGGCACTGGCCACTACATGCTTGCACAATATCCCGTGCCCAGAACAAAGCCTTTTTGTGTTGCATAGTTGTTGTGTAACTGAAACTGATTTTTTTTTGTAAATTTCAAGACAAGTTTTCAGTAGTGAGAATATAAGAGGAAATCTTCAGTGTTGATAAATATATGCCAGGGGAATCTCAGTCCCTGCATCACCACCAACAACAAAAATTGCAAAAAAACAGTAGCAACAGAATGCGACAATGACGACAACTTTTATGAGACGTCAATAAAAGAAACAGAATTAACTGTAGAGTGTGAGCAAAAACTGACGTAAAAGTTACAATTTACGAAATTGGGAAATACATTCTTCAACATCGTGCGTATCGAGAGCTTTCGTCTAATTTCGATGAACAGATGAACAAAGAAGATCAAATCATCACCAACGTTAGTAATGTGATAACAAACATCAGAACAAAAGAAGGGCTCAAGGTTTGTACAAAAAGTTCCTTTCGGTTTCATTAACGATTGCTAATTTTGAACAGAACATCAAATAATGGATTTCACCTTGGATATTGTTTTGATGGGAATTTCGTCATGTTACATCTTGACGTTTTACATTTTGTATGGTCTTGATTCGAGAGAAGAGCAAAATTTCTAAATACAAAAAAAAACAGATATTAATTTGGGCTTATCCTAGTTTTTTTACATCTATCCTTATATAACTGTTGGTAGTTGCAAAATCGGGTTTTTGAGTTCTGAGAGTGGTCTTAAACGGTGTTTTAAATTTAATTTTTCAGTCTTAATTAAGCCTGCGGCTATTTAACAGTGCGCACGAGCGGGCAATGCACGATATTTACGCCCAGACGTTACGTTTATCAAGACAACGTTTTTCCGCGAACACTGTTTATTCAATGAGCGTCGAATGACATCTAAGGCTAAGAAAACAATTTTCCAGAATTACTCCTTTTGATCTCGTGAATTTAATTTGATCAGTCAACGCGAGAATACGAAATGGAAATGGGCCTAAAAGCGGAATAGCTCACACAATGCATGTGAGTGACTTAGGCCCAAACAATCTTTTCTCCTGTCGGATAGACTACGCATAGTCGTTTAAATTTTTAATACAGTGACGGCCTTTTTAAAATTGTATTTATGCAGAGCAAAAACGATCTGGGATTGGGACCTAGAGACTGCATGTCGGATAGATTTACAATTTCTGATTATTTTTTTAGTATTTAAACTTCAACTGGATCTCTTTCTCTTCCGCTCAGACACTTTGTCATGTCCATCAAAGGAACAGTCAAGTCCAATATATGCTTGTTTAGCAAAACAGAGCTGAATCAATTCAACAGTTCAAGCATTTAATTGCATTCATCAGCCGCCTTCAGTTTTGGAGATACACTTGAACCCAACCGGAAATACTTTCCACCAACGCAATGTTCCATTTTTAGACAGCAAAATTTCAAAAGGCGAAAACAACTGACTTTATGCTGGCTTGAAATAATCCTAAAAAACATCACGATAAAGATGTCATACTTCAGGTATCCATTTGTTTTCAAATTTCACGTTCTTCCCATAAAACAGAAGGGACGGTAATCGGGGAATTACCTACTGGGATTACGAAATATGATAAGGACGAAGAATATTTTGACACCAAAATAGCCTATCCACACGTCAATAAGTCGAAAGTGAAAATTGCGCACCATTAGCGTGCCATTAAAAATTGGTTTTCATAAAATATAACTGAGTAAAAAGTGTGAACGATTAGTCAGGGTAATGTTCAAAGTTGTTTTCATCAGAAATTGTGACTGTGAGCGATTGGTGTCATCTTCACATGTTAACGTTAAACATTTAAACGTATCGTTATCAAATGATTTCACTTTATAAAAACAAAACTAAAATGTTTCAAAAATACATTTTTTCACTTTGTAGTTTTTTTTTGGTGAGTTCGCGATTTTTTACTCGGTTGCAATTTCTGAGTTTGCGACGTTTGCCAGATACTTCGGTTTTCGCAACTTTCAATAAAAAACAAAACATTTATTTAAACAAAAAATCTCAAAAGTTTTACAGAAACTCAATATTAAAAGCCGAAATCAAAAAGATAAGAATAGAAACCAAAAAAACCCAAAGCTTCAGTAATAAAGAAACTGAAATAGAAAATCGAAAGCAAAATCCTCAATTGCAAAAACTTACAAAAATAAATATAGAAACCGAAACTGAAGTAAAAAATCTGAAGATCTAATGTAAAAAGGTAAATGGCAAAAAATCATAAACCCCGGGGCATCGGCAGTTTCCATCAAATGAAATACAGTAAGGTAGAACGGCGTTGACATTTTATCAGATATAAACCTGCTCCATCTTTTTTAAAAAATAAAGATTTTAGTGTTTTAGCAAAAACATGAATGTATACTACAAAAACCATTAAACTGTATAATCAGCAATAATAAAACATACAGATGTGTAAGTGTAACGCATTAAAAAATTTGATGAATTGTGATAGAGTAACAAATCGCTATATTCGTATAACCCAGTAATACGTACAGGTATCGCCGCTAAAGCACGGTAACCTTACTCAAACCTTTCTAGACATTTTTTTTTAATTTCTTCGAAAACGTAAAGAATACTTAGGAAATACTCAGAAATCTTTAGAAAACGTCGGAAAATGTTTGTAAGACAATAAGAAAATCTCGGAATTCCTCGGAGATCTTTGGAAAACCTTAAACAAGTGTTCAAAGGTGTTCGGAAGTCTTTGGTGATTTTCGAAATATTTTTGGAAAATCCGGGAAAATGATCGAGCTGGTATTTTTTTGTAGCTGTGTGGTATAAACAGGAAACATGCACCAATTTAGGCTCTCGGAGAAATATTGAAAAACTTCACTTGTACTTGATGAAAGTGACAAACTAAACTTGTGCATCGCACTCGTGGTTTTACACCATTTTGATTTGATTTGATTGATTGATTGATTGATTGATTAATTAATTGATTGAATGATTGATTTTTTTTATTTACTTATTTATTTATTTATTTATTTATTTATTTATTTATTTATTTATTTATTTATTTATTTATTTATTTATTTATTTATTTTTTTGTTTATTTGAAAAAATCAGTCCCCCGCCGGACTGTTAATACAGGAACCCAGTAAAAATATATTATCTAAAAGGAAAAATTTACAATATTTTGAAACTACATAGAAAATACATAGAAAATGTTTACTTCGAGAGCAAAAAGCTTTTAAGAAAGATTACCAACGGCGGAAGGGAGTCGAGAACACAGAACAAAAAAAATGGAACTGGAAGTGTGCGTTGTATGGTTCTTGATGGCGACATCGAGGCGGAAATAAAAGCAAAAATCTATGGTTCACTGCTCAGAGAAACTACTGACACTTTAAGCTTTTCGAGACCTAAAATAAATCTATCAAGCAGGTTCGTCTCATAAAAGTGTTACAAACATTTTTTACCTTTTTGAACTGAGAAAACAGATTTTTAATTAAGACTTTGTCTAGTTAAAATAAATAGAGCTGGAGGGTTGATGCCCAAAGCAACAATTCTTCGCCTTTTAACGCATGAGCCTATTGCAGAGTGCAAGAGACAGCCGAGAATGCAACAAGCTTGAGTGATCACGGCCAGAAATATGACTGACACCTATACACACAAAACCAAACAACCGTTTCTTAATCATCCAACAATCATACGGCAGAAAACAAAACGAGGTGTGAAACCGACTTGAACAATTAACCACTAATACATAATAGACTGTGGTATTTTAAAAAAGAACGTTTCCAATCAGTTAAGTTTAGCACAAACGTTCTGTCAACAACGGTTCTGTATCGTAAGCATAACTCAGTGAATTATCCGTCTAAACACAGACACCATTCGGCATCAGCTATTCAGCTTTCTGATCATGAATCATTCGACCGCGACGGATAACCAGGGTTCGAATACTGCTGAATATTCAGACGAAACGACGATATTAGTTAAACAACTGCAGTTCTTTGGCTTGATTAAAGAGCAACCGAATGGAATACGTGTTCAATTGCCAGGTTCAGATCAGGTGGCGATTAACAGGCTCTGATATGAAACATGGGCCGACCAAGCGCAAACTGAAGGTATTGCACATATGAGAATGCACTTCTAATTATGTCAGTATGCTTACCTCCTGATCCACAACGAAGGAACGTGAGGACAATTGAAATCACGGTGTGCAAATGCCAACCCTTCATGTTGGACTAATTGTTTTCACGTGGACTGAGAAATACCTTTGGTGAAGCTAGATGCAGCGCTATTATTTGGTTAAAAAGACATCAAACGACACATCGTCTGGCCGCAGTCGAAGAAGGCAGGTTGGTTATTAATCGATGAACTTCCGGTCATCCTGACGTGACATGAAATACACAACGTGACGTCATTGCACCATCCCTGTTGTGGAATGCAATATACGTGCGTGAGTCAGAAAGGGGACGTCAGGGGAAAAAAAGACAAATATAGATCTTTGAAGGACCTCGTGACAACAAATTAAACATCAGGCAGGACAGACACTAACAGTATTTCCGTTAAACTCGACTTTAACTCCACTTTTTCGACTAGCAGAACTGTAGTCTCCTTCGGGTCACTGAGGAAGTACAATTAGTGAATTACAAGTGTTCGGAATCCTCAGTACCGTTTGGTTTCATTCGTTTTATTTTTCAATATTTTAACTAGTAAAGCCATAGTCTTCGTTAGCTCAGGTCGTAATACAGTTTGCAATGCTCAATACTGTTTAGTTTCTGAGGGTTTAGAAGTTGGGCTGAAAAATAAATGAAAACTCTGATAAAAGTGGGAAAGTAATTATTCGGAGACTATTCCCTTCCTAAAACCCAAATCCAATCAGATTAAATGAAGACACGCGGTCATAAGATGCCACACGCGAACAGCAACCCACGTTTGGAATAAAATTTCACAATAAGAACCAAGAATATACCGAACATAATCAAAGCTTCTCTTTTGTTTTTGTTTGACTCTAGTGATTCTAATAAGCAATACGTTTTCAAGAGCAGCGGTATTTTACAAAATGTCAGTCAGTCGATGATAAGGTTGAGGTTAGGGTTAAGGCTTTGGGGTTAGGGTAACTGTTAGGGTAACTGTTAGGGTTACTGTTAGGGTTACTGTTAGGGTAACTGTTAGGGTAACTGTTAGGGTAACTGTTAGGGTTACTGTTAGGGTTACTGTTAGGGTAACTGTTAGGGTTACTGTTAGGGTTAATGTTAGGGTTAATGTTAGGGTAACTGTTAGGGTTACTGTTAGGGTTACTGTTAGGGTTACTGTTAGGGTAACTGTTAGGGTTACTGTTAGGGTTACTGTTAGGGTAACTGTTAGGGTTACTGTTAGGGGTACTGTTAGGGTTAGGGTACTATTCATATTTTTAAAATTTCATAATGTCCATTAAATGTATTTTGTATGATTGCCACACTAGTTATACTAAATGCCTTATCTGAACCACAGAGTCAGCCTGCAACGATCGAAACGAAACACGTGGTTGGCTAAAATTAACAATAGAGTATAGACTAATGACCCCAACTGAACAGCCTTAACCCATAAAGCATTAGCTGGTACAGCGTCACTAATGTGACCATGCAAAATGCACGTGGAATTCTGGGCACGTGAGTTCTTCTTATTTTGGAATTTGACTCTTCATAAGCTTTCGTATATAGTTGACTGTTAGGATTCACGAACCAATGTTCTCTGTCCTCCTCGACACATCCTCCATGTCAGATCCGTATAAGTATTTTCGTGAGAGTATTATCGGAATATCCTCTTCTATCCTCTTTTATGTGTAAATAGAGTTGTTTTACAGATTCGAGCGGTGAACTACACTTATTATCCGTGAAAAATCTCCTGAAATGCGACGAAAACTGTGAGACAAACATACAGCGGCTGTGTTCTCATTTGTAGCAGGTGATTTACAATAAATATCAAATAAGAAGAAGTGTCTCAAATTTACTAATGGTTTCACACCACTAACTGAGAACAAATTTACGCAATAAATACAATTTGTAGTAATATGAAAGATTTAAAACTTGTCTTGACTTACACAAAAATAAGAAATAGGATTGCATGACTATGATGTCCCCCCTCCCCATAAATCACACCACGTCCTCGCATTATATACCCCCTATGTATATAAAGAAAGACAGAAAAAAAACTAGCAGTTGAAAAAGTTCAGTTTTATCAAGTTGGTGTGATGTCCCTCGTGGACTTTGCCGACGTAATGGTATTTAGATTTAAAACTCGCAAAAGGTAATATTTACAAGGGTTATTTCACCATACAAATCATGCGAAATAGTCGGTAAATCTTAAACTTTTAAAGTGCAAGATCGTCCAAACTATACTTGAAAGTGAAATAAAAATTATTCATTAATAGACACAGAAGATGGGGCTAAACAGCGGTGGACTGAAGGGGGGCATACTCTGAGCCTCCTCTGTCAGCCAATCTTAGCTCCACTCTAACATGAATCACTGCAACTTTTTTGCTTTGACGATTTGGGTCAGCCAAAGCCTATCGACGGAGACAAAACAGAATACGTTTTAGGTCACGTACACCTATGCGAACGTGTGTAAAGTTATCAAATTTCGCAACTTATCCCGGCCTGGTCGAGGGTTGAACTTTGGGCAGCCTTCTTTCGCTACACAGGGCATGCTGGGATGTTAAGCCGATGGTCTAGTCTCATGAAACCCACTGGACAAGAATTAGGTACACTCTTTTTTGTTAAGAACAAATTTATTAAGAACGTTAAGGCTGAGTTGGCCTGAAAATTAAGAACAAAATAAGAACAAACTGAGGCTGAACCCAAAATTTATGCAAAGTACAATGTTGAACTGCAGTAGTCCCACAGTACTCAGCCCTCCGTTAACGCGCCCATGGCATTCAAAATAAGGTTTGTGTTGCAAACGGCACTTCAAATTTCTTGTGAAATAGTGCAAAAAGATTTTAGGCGAGTTTGACCCCCTACGGAAAACATAGCAGTTTAGAACAAAATAAGAACATTTTGAGGCTGAAATTGCAGAAAAAAAAGAACATTGAGCCTGAGCAAAATTTTACTGGTTCTTAAAAAAAATAATATAAATAGTTTAACACTGGTGGCCACTGGTACGGTGTGTGTGGCCACTGGTACGGTGTGTGTGGCGAGGGCCACATGGGAGGTTTTGTCCTATGGATGTGAATGTGTAACCCTCAAAAAATAATTTTACTTTACTAGTTTGAACAGCAAAATATTGGTACACTCGAATGAAACCCTACTGCCGTGGCATTTGTATGAACGATTATAAAAACACAAGCAAAACACTAGCAACTATAGGGGAAAATGTCATGATAATGTTGCAGGGGTGAACTAATCACTTGCTAAATTGGATTACAGAAATTGATCAGTTGACGAAAATTAATTGCTCCAACCGCACTTGAGATCTGTAAGAGCTGTGCTGGGTGATATACTTTCACGGTATCAACAAACATGTTCTAAAATATTCTTTTCACAAAAGTAGCTTAGAATTATATCTAAAGACTAAACAACGGATTCACGTTTCTGTATTTCCTACCTCGTAGCACATCCAGAGGCGACATAGGCGAGAGATCGTGGAAGCCTGCGGTTTCAGTATCGCCAAGCACCAACACGTATATCATAAATTAAATCTGCCTCGAGGCTATAAAAATGTTCGTGCCAAAACAACTAAACACTTCGTTTTAACTCTCAGTCTGATAAAAACGTCCAAGAGTCAGTGATAAATGACAAATTAACCAATATGACCTGCGGCATTTGGCTGAGTCCTCTTTCCCGTAATTGCTTATTAAACTGAGTTTATGTTACTGACTGAAGAAAAGACTTATAGTGATGAAATACTGACAATCTGGCCAATCACTTTGCATAACCGATTGGGTTAGTGTAAAACCAAGCTTATTGGTCTGCCTTGCTTGGACTCATAAAACGCTGGTATTGTATGCGAAATATCCACGTTTTGTCCTTTGAACCTGATAACGACGATAACAGTGATATATTTCTCTATTGCATTTTTGGTAATCATCTTTCATGGATATAAACATAAATAGGAATATAAAAAAAATGTGATTTGAACTTCGGCAATCTCGATCACAATGTAGCTTTAAGTTTATTGGCACTTTGAAAAAAGAAAGGTTTACACCAGCGAAGTATTACTTACCATGGTAAGGACTATTTGTAAATCTTACAATTTATTTCTATTTTCTCATTCATTGATCTCGTATATTGATGCATGACAAGTCTAAAATATAGACTGCTAAGCCTATACGACATAGCAGGACAACTTATGTCCGTCTGTATGTCATGTTCGATAGCCAGACCGACTCTATTTTGCTTACATCATACGTGGATATACCATCAGAACTCGACCCGGCAGGTTATTGTTTCACAATATCAGCAAAACGAATGGTATTTTCTGCGGATTAAAGGGCGCACTAGCTGTGCCGTCCGTCGAGGTTTCAGCTAAAGTACGAACGATCGAGCGGAAACTATAAAAACCTTCTGTAAAATGTAAAACATATTTAAACCATGTTGCTCTGGTTTGAAAAAAGGAATTAAAAACTCTTTGAGCGTCCGACAACGTTTCGGCTGGCCCCGAGCCCTCATCAGGGTAAAATGGAAAAATTCAGCAAAACGCATTACGAAATAATATTTCTTTATCCATAAGGCTAAACATTCGTAAAACATTATAAATAAGAATTTAAATCGAACTAAATTGAGTTAAAATTATGTTCATTAGCTTTGGTGTAATAACTTAAATGTCACTAGACTCAGGACCTCCACGGCCACTTTTCAGCGGTCATTCTTTTATCGGGCAACAAAACTTGGAACTCGCTCAACGACCGAACGAAAAACAGCGAAACTCTACAACATTTTAAGCAAGCCGCAAAGTCAGAGATTTTATTGTGATTGTAATGTTTTAACTTTTTATTTCAATTTTTGAATCATTGTAAACTATCTTTCAAAACCCCGAGGGGAAAGTTAATTATATTGTATTGCCTATTGGACTAATTTGGGGGATATTAAATGCGGATAATGCCTACACTTAATAGCTATTATCAGTGTTTTAACCCTTTTTGTACTAAAAGATAATAAAGAAGTAAAATTTTATGGCAAGTAGATGTGAAAGACTTATCGGATAACAATAGAAAACAATACGTTTTGGTACGCTTTTTTTATTTTGATTCAGCAAAATTTGCTGAGGTTCATGTTCCTATTATTCATTACTCAGCCGAGGCTCAAAATGTTCTTATTTTGTTCTTAACTGCCGCAGTGTATTTTTAATGGCTGAAAATCACATAAAACGCCTTTAGGTGCTTTTTTGTGACCTGTTTTTTTTGTGATTCAAGACAGAGAATGCATGTAATTATAAGTCTTTTATTTCAGCCTCAGATTGTTCTTATTTCAAAATTTTCAGGCAAATTGACCCTTACTTTTAAGTTTGTCAGTTCTTAGTCAAAAAGAGCGAAATACCACAAATCCGGCAGCAGTTGCGCTATCAGTTGAGAGAGACAGCTTCAGTAGTTTGCATTGCTTAAAGGAAAAGATTTTCACGGTTTAACCATGCAGTCTGCCTGCAACTTACGCATGCAACATACTTTGACCATGCATGTTTTAGCGGATATTCACTGGCTCTTGACACCACAAAAAGGTGTACAATTTTAGGTTTACCATAAGGGAGACCGGGAAGAGCAACTCCCAAGATTTTAAAACATGATTCAAAACGCTACAACTTTATTCGAGTTGGACGCGGCCGTCTCAGGCAAGTTATAGACTTGAATTTAGAACGGTGTACAAGCAGACTGCGTTCGAGGGCTGTCTGAGCAGGAAGTTACAGGATTTCTCGCAGATTTTTCCACAACCGAATTTTAAGATCAAAAGTTGTATGAAACTAAAATTCATTTTGCAGAAAAGGAATTTGTAGCTAAGAAAGTTAGAGGTTGAAACTTTTAAGATTTGGGGATTACTAAAACATTTTCCAAAATAGACGAAAATCAGCTGCTCTTTTACTTGGGTAGCGACACGTGGATATCTTGCTAACAAGGGAATGGCGCCCTCTACTGGACTCCAGTGCCTCTACCCTTTCAAATGCTTTCAGTCAATACACCTACCAGAATAAAATCTTTACACAAATATTCCAAGCCAAGTCGCACAAGTAAGTGATGCATTAATCCCATGGCATGTCATGCACTCTTGGAGCTTCAGAACAAAAGAGCTCAAGCGAAGTGATATATTCCTGATTAGCTGACCTCCATTTGGTCCATTCTATCAAACTTGGCGTAAACCGATTGCCTGATTGTTGCATTTCTTGTGTGTGTTTGGATAGAACAGCTAAAACTGAACTACTATTATGAATACTTTGAGAGTTGCTTAAAACAGAACGACATGAATGCACATTGAACGGTATGCCAATATGGTTAGACTTGTTTTGCACACTTGATTGTAAACATGACAAGCAAGCCCATATTTAAAAATAAAAAGTTTCGATGAGGAATGGATTCAGCAAATCGTATATGTAAGTGGAAGTGGAAGCATGCTTAAGTTGCATATATCAATACGGATAAAACATTTACAGGTCCAATATCGTAGAGCAGGAACCAAAAAAAAAGACTTAAAGATACTTTACTAGCTATCAGAGTTTGGCTTTCCACTCAAACAGTTTCCTTTGTTTCAAGGCGTTTGTGATCGCGGTTACGACAAGCGTGCGAACTTTAATCTTTTAAGAAATTCCAGTTCTAATCGAGTTCTTAAGATCGACATCTAGGGAATTTTCAAGCAAATCCCAGTCAATATCGACATTCGTGTACGAAGAAACTGGAAGCAGCCTTTAATCTGGTTTTCAATAACTTAATGTTATAACTGTCTTAAAGATTCTTAACGAATACAAAGATTACGAAGATTAGAGATGACTAAACTTGACGATTCAAGAAAAATACTAATTCATGCTTGCAAAATCAAGGTCTGTGAATGTTAAGTATATCGATCAATTACGCTTGAAACAAACATTTTTCAAACTGATACTATTCAGGAACATAATAAATGTAAGGTTTTATTGGCAGGAAATAGTTTGCCATCGAATCAGCGCGGAAGCAGCTTCGTCCTTTTCATGTTTCAAACACACCGGAATAAGCACGCTGAGTCAGTCCCATTAGCTACAGCGGAAAGTTTCGCATCACGAGGATAATTTGCAAAACAAAGAAAGTTTTAAACGATCCAAAATATCGCAAAAGACCAGGTTCAGGATGTTCAAAGCTTGGTGACTTATTCCAGCGGATAAAGTTTGCTCGTTGTCCGATAAAAATTGTGAACGAGAAAATTTTATCCGCTTGATAGGAATTTATCCACTAGATATCCATTGGACAAAGCTATCCAATCTTTAAAACAACCGGGACCAGAAATGGACTACAGTGTACTTTTGACAAGCTACGGGTGTTGTTGTTTAGACAAAACCAGTGTAAAAATATGCACCTTAGTTCATGTGCTCGTTTGCGTGTTACAAGCATTACGCAACCAATTCGCAAGCCTAGTACGAAAGGGATGTAGAAAAGTAGTCAAAAGCTGCCTCAAACTACGAATTGGAAATGGATTTATCTTACTTTTGCCTAACTCGGAATTGTGGTTTTTCCTTTTAAACACGGAACTTTATGCTTCAATGGCTTCTGATGTTGAAAAAGAGCACGCGCTTCCCGTTTTTGCACCGATTGTATTTAAACGTTGTTGGTCCATGCACAAGTTATTATTAAGGACAAAAAATCCTTAAAACTTATTCTCCTTTTCAAAAAAAAACGTTCAGTGTGGTTACAAAGATAATTTTGCCATTGATGTTGTGTAATAGTTCTTTCACAGCCAGGTAAACACTCTGATCAAAACCTACAGCCGTGGGACATGTAGATGGAAATCCCAACGTTACCGAATGAACTGCCCGGCAAATACACGACAAAGAATAGTTAAACATACAAACTACTAAAAAAGCCTTATTTATGATGACATCAGTATGGCTGACGCCCAAAATGGATTTTTGTCTTAATAGTTTTGAAAGATCAGTCTAACCACCTCCGCAAACAACCCTAAAGCGGAATTTTAAAAGCCGAGTGGCAAGGAAGGTATACATGATTGGAGCCCTGAGCGAGTCGGTGAGTAAAAAGTCCCCGCTTATTTCCTGTATAATATTTGAATACAGTCTCCTTAGATGTCATTAGGCCTCATTTATCCTTTTAAGAAGACATAGAAACAAGTTTTTCACCTCAGCTCGCTCCGATTTAGTAGCCGAAGAGTGAAATTACAGTTGGTGTGAGAAATAGGTGAAGAATTATTAGTAAGAATTTATCAATTAATTGCCATCGCATTGTCTTTTGCCGTATACATTTTAGAAGGGAATAAAAAATTACATAACTACTTTTACAATTTACTTTTATAATTACATAATTCAGGCAACACGGCGAGCAGGTTGGCAGGGAAGGAGGGGGCGGGGGGAGGGGGTCTGGGGGGCTATATCCCCACATATTTTCAAAAGAAATTACACATACACATTCTTCATTTAAAAGAGAAATTTTCTAGCCATGTCGTCCACCTGCCTCGCTGGCCAGATATCTTAAACTCACTAATGACACCAACGACTGTTAAAACAAGGCCGGCCCTTAGCGTCTAAAAGCTTGTTGGACGAATTTTCATGTCTGCGTACTTGGCAGAGTAATGGTTACCCTTCCAGCGAGACCAGTCCACGCCTCCGTCCTTCCCCAGCCTCCCCCCGACGTAATATTGTCCATTCAGGTTGGAGTTGTAACAGTGACTGTACCACCAAGCTCCCTTGAAATGAGTCGCGCAGTTGTTCCCCGCCCAATCGTCATTATCGCTGTCCTTGGTAGTAAAGGCTTTCTCACGATGAATGGTTAAAGAATCTCCAGCATTTCCTGTGCGTGAAAGAGAAATCACATTCATTTGATATACTGTCTTCAGCCGAAGTTCACGTGTAACTTTGGGCTGAATTTTGTGAAGTAACTTACTTTAAAGACTTCTTCTCTTAAAAATAAACAAATAGAAAGTTCATTGAATAGATTTTCGCCAACTAATTCACAAGCTAGGTGGTTGCTGACTTTTGCAAAATTGTCCTACACCGTTGTTTTTCTAACTTAAAAAACTACGTAAACGAACAACAAGATGTCAAGTAGCAGACGGAAATAGAAATGGAAAAAAGAGGTTAATTATTTTGATTTTCTTTTCTTTTTCGTCTATTTTAAAACTTGGACAAGACACCAGGTACAGTTGAGTAAATGAATGAATACACCACAAATTCTTTATCGTCAATAACACACTGACTATTTTTACAAACCCGAATACGAGCCCAATTGACTCAGCCTGTACTTCAAAGACTCGCCCGACACAGCGAAAGAGCTGTATTCAGCGTAAGCGGACTTCTGTCCCCAGTCAACAAGGTCCACACGCAGCTTGTTGGTTTGTACTTGGGTCAGTCGATGGATGTTATCCAGGCCAAGCCAATGCTCCTTATACAGATTACCAAACCCTGTTTTGTATGTATTCCAGTCTCGGTAGAAATTGACAGATCCGTCCCGTCTTCTCTGTAGCACGGTCCAGCCTCCACCATCTGTGGTTTGGTCACAAAAGACGTCAAATGTCCCCTGGCCATCGGGGTTGATTGTGTACACGCCACTTTCTGTACAACCACTTCGGTACAGCTCTGCGCAGTTTCTCAAAACTGAAAAACAAGGTAGGTTAGAATATTCCAGTTTCTTATTCGTAGTAGCCGCTGATTTCAGTTACTACAGGCTCGCTTTAACAGCTTTAGCCTTGATCACGATTTACGTTTTCCTAAATGCCAATGTAGATACGATAATTTAAGCTGTTTTTAACCCTCTCTCCAGGTGGTATTTTTTCCAACCCTTCCTTCTCAAGAGGAGGGGTTGGGGGATGTATTAACCCCTTCCTAATTTAGCTATTAGTTATCGATTAGCTTAAAACTGACTTTGCATGCATGCTTCTAGCACACGTTACCATAGTTGTCAATCGATAAGTTTTTCAACTCTAAATGCTAAAAATTTGTTCATAATTGAACAATTTATGCTGTGATCCCGGGTCGATTTTGGAAAAAAAGGAAGAACAAGTAAACCGCTCTAAAGAAAACTTAATAATAAGATTGAAATAATATTACCGGTATCATCAATTTTCATTTTTCGGAAAAGCGAACGTATCTCTTAACCACATTCTTCCAAAATAAGTTTGTATGCTCGTAAAAAAAGATGAAAAAATGGAGGATACCTTTGCACGTGTTGTGAAACGGCAAAAATTGGGAGAAAAAATCGAGGAAATGATTTTAAGACTCACATTGCACTGATTTACATATCTTACCTTTTCCTTGAGTACATTGTCTTTGCATCTGTGCAACTTGCTTTAGTTCTTTGGCATTGCTCTCACAAGCTGCGACTCTCTTTTTTAGTTCATTCAATTTTTCAGCGAGTTCTTTCTTCATTTGAGAGAGGTGATTCACAATTTCTGCACTACCCAGACCGTTACAATTGCAGTAGTAGTTAGTCCCACTACTCGATGGTTGAGCAGCGTTCGGTTGTGAAGCCTGTGATCCGCCCATGAATGCAGTGAGGCAAGTTAACCACAAACTTATCAACACAACATCGATCACACTGCAGCTTGGTTTAAACATTACTCTGCCTTCCCGCCAGCCACTCAGTAAACGACTTAGATACTTTTTATCCCAGTAAAAGAACTTGTTACTTTTCAGGTCTTTGAGTCAATGATTCCTTTCTCTAGTTTTTACACAACTTAGAACGGCAAACAAATCAGACGAACTTAGGAAATAGAGAAACACACACCGCGAGACTTGTGTTGAGTGCAACTGAGTGATAACGAGCACGATTTCGCGTTTAAGGTCAGCCTTACTTGTCACATGCGTGATACCAGATGATGCAAACGTTTACTCAATATCACCAGCTCTTGATCTCCGACCCGGGTGCTCAATGGGGTTACGTGCCATACGTGATCCTTCCATGACCGACCAAGTTTTGAGTGTGAGTACCGTCTGTTAGCAGCACGGCCTTCTTTCTCTGGGTCCACAGTACATACTTTCTCTTTGGTATCACTGTAAATCTAGTAACCAGATAGACAAACGCTTTCACAGGTTGCACTCATAAAACGTAACAAAATGCGATACATTAAAGGCTTTATAACTCCAGATAAGCAGTTTTAAATAAAAACAACAAAAATAATAATAACAAACAAATGAGTTTGTTATTGTGTTGCCTCAAAAACCAGCTCGGTCGTCTGTTGTTCTGATGACACACAAGCTTGACAAAGCAGCTTTGTCGTCTGATATTGTGGTGACACACAAAACAGATCTGTCGTCTGTTATAGCAGTGACACACAAAGCAACTTTGTCGTCTGTTATTGTGATGATTTCGAAAGTAGCTGTATCATCTACTATTGTGATGACACACAAGCTAGCTCTATCGTCTGTTGTTGTAGTTTTTCACAAAGTAGTTCTGTCGTCTGTTATCGTGTTGGCACAGAAAGTAGGTCTGTCGATGGTTATCGTGATGATTAACAAATCAGCTCTGTCGTCTGTTACTGTGGCGACTCAAAAAGGAACTTTTTCGTTGGTTATTGTGGTGATACACAGTGCAGTTCTGTCGTCTGTTATTTTGGCGACTCACAAGGAGCTCTGTTGTATGTTATTGTGGCGACTCACAAAGGAGCTTTGTCGTCTGCTATTGTGGCGACTCACAAAGGAGCTCTGTCGTCTGTTATTGTGGCGACTCACAAAGGAGCTCTGTCGTCTGTTATTGTGGTGACTCACAAAGCAGCTCTGTTGTCTGTTGTTGTGGCGACTCGCAAAAGAGCTCTGTCGTCTGTTATTGTGGCGACTCAAAAAGGAGCTTTATTGTCGGTTATTGTGGTGATACACAGTGCAGTTCTTTCGTCTGTTATTTTGGCGACTCACAAAGGAGCTCTGTCGTCTGTCATTGTGGAGCTCTGTCGTCTGTTATTGTGGCGATTCACAAGGAGCTCTGTCGTCTTTTATTTTGGCGACTCACAAAGGAGCTCTGTCGTCTGTTATTGTGGCGACTGGCACTTCACTTATTGATAAATTGTTTAGAATCTTTGACAAAAGTCCCATTTTACAGCCTTTTTAAGCTGTGAAGTCGATTTAGCTATTTTCGCAGACTCTTTGAAGTTGTTCCATATAGTGCACGCTCTGTTGATGAAACAGCTATGACCAGTTTTGATTCTATAACAAGGAGTTCGTGGCAGAGTAACCTTTTCGTTTTATTAGTGGCGGACGTTGAACATTTGAATTCTGCTTGCAAAAAAACTATGTTTTTGCTTTTATAAGTGTTTTATTGATAGTTGGAAAGAATGCGTAATCTTACCGTAAATCTAACTTTGATTAACTTGAATGTGTGTTGCACAAATTCTATAATGCTATTCAAATTAACATTGAATCTGTATCTAGACTAAAATATCAGATTCGTAATTACCTGACTTTTTCGCAATACTACACATTTAAAGTCTTAAACTTCTTTTCTATTATACCGGATAGGATTTCGAGAAGCATTAGTTCTTCACGGCACAAAAATCGAAATGCGACATATCACTTTCGAATCAAGTACTGCGTCTTACAGTCAAAACCGGAGGCCTATACGCTATTGTTTTACAACTGGGTACGAAAGCTATCCAGTGAAGTGTAAACAAAACCTTACTATCCAGTATCTATACTCATGTATGGTGGCGAGCATTCTCAAATTTGCGAGGTTTCTTGTTCGTTACTCAATAGTGGATCCTCTTTGGCTCTTAAACTCATCGTGTCTCCTGGTGCAAACGAGTACAGGCTGGCTCGCCTGTGGCGATACACTAGAATAGCGATAACGGCCACCAGAACAATGATCACAAGGACAAGCGGGATCAGGATTGATAGCTTGAGCCCCGCCCCCTCACGGGCAGAGTGACTGGCACCAACAGATACCACACCTGGCGCTGAAAATAGCCAAATTAGAGTTACATGCATTGCAACGGTTTTCAGCTAAACTAATTTTACTACTTGTTTAAATTGCGCATAAGTTACAAATTTGCCAAGTCTGATTCGTAATAAAATAAAAACAACAGCGTGAAACCCTAACCAAGGTGTACAACTAAGGAGTACACAACAGGGTGAAACACTAAACAAGATGTACAACTAGGGAGTGCAAAACAGGATGAAACCCTAACCAAGGTGTACAACTAGGGAGTACACAACAGGGTGAAACCCTAAACAAGGTGTACAACTAGGGAGTACACAACAGGGTGAAACCATAATCAAGGTGTACAACTAGGGAGCACACAACAGGGTGAAACCATAATCAAGGTGTACAACTAGGGAGCACACAACAGCGTGAAACCCTAAACAAGATGTACAACTAGGGAGTACACAACAGGGTGAAACCCTAAACAAGGTGTACAACTAGGGAGTACACAACAGGGTGAAACCATAATCAAGGTGTACAACTAGGGAGCACACAACAGGGTGAAACCATAATCAAGGTGTACAACTAGGGAGCACACAACAGCGTGAAACCCTAAACAAGA
>JAOBYE010718024.1:0-10716 GCA_025403585.1 Parazoanthus swiftii
ATTATTATTATTATTATTATTATTATTATTATTATTAATATTATTATTATTATAAGGCTGATTTTGTTATGATGTTTTTGTGTTACCTACTTCTTTCATCAGGTAATCCCGAAGGAAATACTGTCTCTTTTCACCGCGGATGAGTTTTCTCTGTTGTTAAATGGCGTGACTAAAATTGACGTGGAGGATTGGAAACGAAATACTGTGGTAAGTTTTAATTTATTAACTCGTTTAAAATTATTAATCATTTCATTCCTGCGAAATTTATCAATATCTACATTATCCTAACAGTATCAGTATGAAATGTGTTGAATTGTTGTAAGAATCAAGGAACTGATCATCAACTTCAAACTCTCTTAGATTAAATTCAATATTGCCCCAGCGTAGTAATAAGAAATCTGTAAAGATAACTATAACATTTTTACTTTGCATTTTTTTATGTGAATAATTTAAAATGTTTTGACTCTGCATTTCAGTATGGCGACGCGACTCTCGAAAAGAGCCATTTGATTTCTTGGTTCTGGAATATCATTGGACAGTTGAAAGAGGAAGAGAAAGCCCTGCTAGTGAAGTTCACCACGGGGACCCCCTGCATACCGATAGGAGGATTTGCTGCATTGGAGGTTAGTCTTCAAATTTATAACTTTCAGAGGTAGGTCTTACAATGCAATTGTGATGCAATGCCATTTTTTTTCTGTCGATAACGACGCATTCTCCCGAACCATAGGCTCGTTTTTAAAACGCTGATTACGGAAAAACAACTACAGCATATGTATAAAAAAGAAGAAGAAACTGCTAAGTTTGTAATTGGAAAGGGACTTTCACATGTTAAAAAATATATTTGTTCTAACAGTGTTTCTCTTAAGGTTTGGGAAATGGGGTACACTGAGTGGGAAAAAAAGGTACACCTTGGTTTAAGGTCATCGAGTGTCGAAGTTGCAAGGGTCCGGGGACTATTTAATTAATCACAGGTTAGAGTTGTGATGAAGTTAAATGTTCTCTTTGGTGACTTTTAAAAACTGCCAGACGTCACTGCTGGGGAAAAGCGGTACAGTCACCTGGGAAAGTCGGTACAATTTACCGGTGTACCGGCCTTAAGAAAAACATTGTCTAATGAAATTCAAACTGAAAAGCTGTTTTATATATCTTCTCGTTAGCATAAATGAAAACATCAGATCGGCAAACAAATGACATCATTGAATAAAGCCTACTTCGTTAAGTTTTAGGCCTTTTTTGGGAGACACACAGCTGAGAGTTTTATTCCCCGAAGTTTGCCAAAATTACAAGCAAATTTGTTGCGTTTCAGTTTACCGGTGTACCGCAATTTACCGGTGTACCGGCCTTAAGAAAAACATTATCTAATGAAATTCAAACTGAAAAGCTGTTTTATATATCTTCTCGTTAGCATAAATGAAAACATCAGATCGGCAAACAAATGACATCATTGAATAAAGCCTACTTCGTTAAGTTTTAGGCCTTTTTTGGGAGACACACAGCTGAGAGTTTTATTCCCCGAAGTTTGCCAAAATTACAAGCAAATTTGTTGCGTTTCAGTTTTGCCAAAGATTCCGTACAATTTGTAAATAAGTTTATCAAACTTCCAGGTTTCTTGGTTGTACTTCCAGTATTAGACACAAAATTCGCCTTATAGCTTTTTGCGATTTGCGTTTTCTAACACTGATGTGGCCGACCCAACAATGCCTGGTCGGTTTTTACTGTTAAAATGGAAAAAGTGAATTATAGCCACTACTACTGCTAGCTAATTGATCATAATTTCGGGCCGCCTCTTTCTACTTGTGATTTTCAGATTATAATTTGATGTTTTCCTATTTGACCAGCCCCGAAGCAGAAGTTTATGTGAATTTTATCTCTCCATCTCTCCATTTTTCCGAGGAAGAGACTTCCCCCTGCGAAGGAAAACAGGCGTCTGCGTGAATTTTAGCTTTCTGAGTTGGTATTTCAGTTTACTACACTAAATAGCAATTAACTATTAATAGCACTTCTTTTTTAGCCGATACGCTACTAACGCACTGTTTTTCATGCAGGGGCTTGGAGGGCCTACCCGATTTAAAATCATAAAGCTAAACTCCCATAACAAGGTAAGTGCTTTCGAGCAATTCTCGGGATTTGTATACTTGTATTGTAGACAGTGAGGCAGACAGACAAACGGACATTTATGCGCGATTCAGGTAAACAATTGATACTGCAAGCAAATGGACAAACACAGAACAGACCCCGGTTGCTCGAAAGATGGTTAACTTAACCAACGATTGTCCGCTAACGGTTGGGTAAATAGCCCAGTTTCGTCAGTATTTGTAGTTGCCGCTGATTACAAGGATTACAGACTCGTTTACTCAGCGTTAGCCTCAACTTGAGGTTAAATATTAGTAAATACCAATGTAGTTATGAGCTATTTACGGTTCTGTGTATTGTTGGAGGCTCGGACTTCTAATCGTTCTCGCTAGTATTTGTGTATATTCAGCACCAAGTCGAGGCTAATGCTGAGCAAACGAGTCCGTAGTCATTATAAGCAGCGGCAACCACGAACACGAAAGTGGGCTATTTCCTAACCGTTGGTTAACTAGCTCTAAGTTAAATTCCCGTTGTTCAAAAGTTGGTTAACGGTTAAATAAAACAACCCAATTTTTTTATGCAGAAAGACAGCACAGCAGACAGACAGACAGGAAGAATGGCGGACACTATGATTCAGTATGCAGACAGACTGACAGACAGACGGTTGAGTAGACAAAGATAAAACACAATATTTTACTTGTAACTTTTAGTTTTACAACAGTTGCAGTATTTTATAGTAATAGTAATACCATTACGTTTTGTCATTTCAGATTCCTCAGGCATCCACGTGTTTCAACCTGCTCAAATTGTCCAACTATGACACAGAAAAACAACTGAGAGAGAAGCTCCTTATTGCAATTAGACACGGAGCGGAAGGGTTCTCCTTTGGATGAGAACAGTGCGGATTGAGACATTTTAACCCCGCTGTTAGATAAATACGTATACTGTTTCTGCTTGCCTCAGGATGAGGTCGAGAACATAACATGTTGGCTCGAAGGCTGCCACGGTTTGTCTCTGGAAAGGTCTAAACAATGTGGGTCTGTACTGAAACATTGTATGCCTCACTAAAATACTGTTAAAGGAATCTCGTACATTACTTGCAAAAGAATTGGGACATTAAAACGTCTGACGTTCCATTTCGGACCTTTAGTTCAGTTTTGACTCATTCCGTTACATGTTGCATATTGTGCTCCAAAAAAAAAACGGACGCGTGAAATTCTCGACGCTTCAAAATTTTGGACGTCGTTCGCAACGTTTTGCAAGTATTGTCAGCTGATCCAGTATGAAGCTGGAAATGAGCTAAACAGTGCCGACAGAGACGTCACGTGCCCGCTCGTGGTCTGTTACATTTTGTCTTGAACAACGTCGATACCGTGTGGACGAGCAGTGACACAGTGGATTTCAGCTGTCAAGGAAACGGCCTGGGACTAGCTAAGAAAGTTTAAGTCACGTGCTAAAGAACTAGCCGCCATTTTTGTTTCGTTAGAACATCTGCAAGAAACACGCAGGCTGCCTGAGTTCACCTATGGACGAGAGTAAGTCAAACAGTGGCTGTTAAAGTACAATGAACCTGCTGCAGACGGTGATCTGTGATGTTGAATTTGGCACCACTCCTTCACATCTCGAATCTGGACAGGAAGAAGTTTGTTCCAAGTTTTTTAACATACATCAAGGAAAAGGGTTGACCGGCCAAAACGTTTTAATAATATAGAGTTTACGAATTGTATTTTAATGAAATAAAATTCCTGTAGCGATCGGCTAAATAAATAAAAAATTTGCACCATCAAAATTCCAACTCCACCGTGTGACCCCTCAGGGATGAATAGTGTCAGCCGCACATGGAGCAAAAACTCCTGCCAGTTAAACATCGTCGTTCATCCCTTCCAAAAACCGTTTTCTCGACCGCACAACATAGCTGTCTCCGATATGCATCTTTGATGAACTAAAATCTCGTTTTTATCTCCCCGCTTTCGTCTACGTTGCGAGGGTTGCTTTCAGTTCGGAAGGAATTTTGCGTTTCAGAATGGTTATGGTATGTGACGAAAATTTGCGTCTCAAAAGCTTTAACTTTAAAATAACTATAGACACACATTGACACGTTTAATGGTCATTTTATTTGTCATCTCTAGTTAACCGTATTTGAACAAAACAAGAGCTGAGAAGTTTATTTTAAGATAATTACTAGTCTTCCTTTGAACTTGAACCCGTGGACCTCTGTATTTGGGTGGGTGAGGGGCTAATATTCCCAAGTTTTCGGTATTGCAGTTTATTTCATTTGTGACCCAAACGTAAATTCATTTGTATTATTGTGGCCTTTTATTACATTTAGGGACTCTCCAGAGCAACAGGAATCGGCAAAAATGGTACAATGATCCAGACTAGTTTGGGTAATATTCAAGTTCTGCAATTTGTTCTGCTTCACAGAGAGATCTCGGGAAATCATTAATATCACTTGCGGTTTTCCTTGAATTTGAGACACGCACCATCACTATAAAAATTTGTATTTTCTCAGTCGCACCTTGCACTACAATAACGTACTGCGGCTGCTTAAAAGCAGTGTTTAAATGACTCGAGATGTAGTCAAGAGTGCAGATTAAGTTACAGATCGTTTTCACAAAAAAAAGTGTATCTGACTAAAATTAAAAGAATAGCTCAATAGATCTTGTAGTTTAAATTTTAGAATTTTGATGATGTCACATAAAATCGATCTATTCTTCAAGCCGAGTGCTTCTCTAGCAGTTTTGGGTGTTATCTCAACTTTCTAATGTACCATAACTCCATATTTGAATGTCTGTATATATTTTCTGTCTATTTTCTGGCATACTTTTATGTAGGTGCAAAAAATTATGTATGTAAATTACTTGTCAACGTTTGAGGTTCGTATAGTCATTAACGTTTTGCCGTGTCAGCGATTTGAACACTTTCAAAGGTTTTTGGCAGTATTTTTGCTCAAAGAAAGAATTGAAGGGCACGACAATACCTGCAAAAATTGGCAGACCATTTCAGGCCGTAAACGCGCAAATTTCTGGGGGCATCCGCAGCAATTGGCACATAGCCGTCGTAAACTTTAAGCCTCGATTTTCGCACTAAATAATAACAGTCCTATGATTTGTAAAAAGGATTGCATGCAATGAGATCATCCCAAAGAGACTGCACCATGTCGTTAATGGTCAACTTCTCGCCCAGCATGGCCTCGACCAAACGGTTAGGCTCCCGTGCCCCACCATAGGCCAACATTGTCTGTCTGTAGCGCTCGCCCATTTCCCTGGAGAAGGGATCACTGGCGAAGCACTGGTGCCAAATACGCGACGCCACGGCTCTTGACCAGAGGTAGGAATAGTAGCGAGCTCCGTAGCCATTCAGGTGACTGAACCTCTGCTGCCAAGCTGTACCTACAAAGAGAATAACATGATGAATGAAGAAGGCAATAATATATCCAACAAGTATAGCAGGGTTCGAACTCTTTCAACCTTGTAAAATTCCATGACTTTTAGCAGTACTCCGTGACCTAATTCGACCATCTGTTTCTAAACAATATATCAATTTTTCAAACAGAAAATATTTTCAAGAAAGAAAACAGTCTTAAGAAAATACTAATACAGTATGTGTTTACCCGTACGTCTAATGTCATTGCATATCAAACTTTCCGTAAGTGAAATCTGACGAGTTTCTGTTTCGTCTCACTCAGTTAAGTTAACTAATGCAGGGGTTTTTTTACAGTTATTTTCATTTTCCATGACTTTCCAAGACTCAAATCAAAATTCCATGACTTTCCCGTCCTGGAAAACGAATTTATAAAATTCCATGACTTCCCAGGTTTTCCATGACCCGTTATGACCCTGTATAGATTCAACATAACGTTTTGATGCTTTGTTATGTATATAATTTCTAGAGGCACCAGTTTTCAGTTTCTACAGTAGGTACAACACCTCAATTTTGGTCACACACTAAATTTCAGTCTCATTGCAAAGGTTAAATAGTACGCAAGTGTTATGACAGTTTGAACATACAGTAAAGATATGTGGGAATGTTTAATACATGTATGCAGTTTGACAGAATAAGAACACACTGACTGAGTTCTCAAGGTAGTTTCTGATGGTCTTTTATTGGGAATAACTAATGCTATGGGTATTGGTAACAAACAGTGTAACATTAATTTTTCATAGCACTTCATCCATTGTGTCAAACTTTCAATGACACCTATTTACACTGTACCATAGTATCTTTACACTTATAGTGGCCATGCAGCAATTGACACAATAAGGACATAAATTAACACCTTTTGCCATCTATATGTAGCTTATTTCCTAAAATATGGGTTTAAACCTCTTCTAAAGTCTAACAAAACAGCCACAAAAAAAAAATGGCTAACAAATATGGTGCATTTTAAGTAGTTGAAAATTTTGACCATTTGGATTTTACTTATATTTACAAGGAACTTTGAAGGCAGGTATTGTTTTCATCTCCACTAAGAAAACACAAATCTAGCTTTGTGGTGCTTAGGGGAGCACTGTTGAACTGTGTTGGATACTAAACAACAGCCTAGGGGTGGATTGCAAAATTGATACCATACTTGAAAGGGGGGGGGGGTTCTTAAATTTTGTACAACCTGTCAGAGGGATTTCTCCCCCCCCCTTAAAAATTTAATGCTCCCTAATAATCAAAATTGAGCTTGAGAGTCCTAAAAAGCAAAGAAACGATTGGCATGGTCAAGCTTCAAACTAATAATAATAATTTTAATAATAAAAATAAAAACAACAATGGCGTTATCCAGATGGCATAATTTTCACAGAGTGGCTCTTCATCCATTTGGGGGACCAATGGCCTAATGTCTCTGTTCAAGGATGGTGTGGTGAAAGAATGTTGTCTAAAATTAACATTCAATCCCATAACCAGGCCTGAAAATAAACCCAGGACCTTCAAGTTAGCAGTGCGAGACTGACTGAGCTAACATTGATGATGACAACACTGTTTTCACTACTCCATTTTCTCCCTGCTCTCTGAGCTTCTAATAAAATCTGCAAGACCATCAATCAAGTTTGCACTGCTGCCATGTCAAAAAGTGACACTGTTTGAGTTACAACAAAAATTTTTAAACTTTTGTTGTGACTAAAAAAGAAACTTTAAAAAACTTTAGAAACGCAGGTCACTGCTAGGATGGCTGATGCATTCTTAGCTTTAACTCTAACAGCCTATGGCTGCAACATACATGTATATGTGAAGCATGTTTTGCAACTCTGAATATTACTAACCTGCCACATACGGAATAACTGTGTACTTGTTCTGCACATTTTCTAGTATTTCGGTGGTAGATGAAGGCAGAGGGTGCTGGCTGTGATACAACTGATCAATCAGGGAGTACAGAACCTGTTTCTGCATCTCGATCGCTCCAAACATGTTGCGAGACTGGCTCAGCTTGGTTATCATTTCCTCTGGCAAACTCTGTCCAGTTCTGTAGTGTTTGGCAAATCTCGACAGAACCCTGGGGTCCCAAACAAAGTACTCCATCAACACTGATGGTACCTCGGCGAAATCTGTTGAGCACCTGGTTCCAGTCACATGTTGGTACTGTGTGCGAGCCAACATAGAGTGCATCGCATGGCCCATCTCGTGGAACAAGTTCTCCACCATTGCATGTGTCAGAAGAGATGGGGCCTTGGGGCTTGGCATGGGAAAGTTACACACAACAGCCACCACTGGTAACTGGTATGAACCGTCGTCTCGCAATCGGCCACCTGCTTCCAAACATAGTTATTACTTACATGTACCAACACTACTTGGAACAGACTGAAATTTGTATGATATGAAATCATTGTAAACTCCAAAAACAGGCTCCACAATAGTGAAATGACATTTCCAGATGGAAACTACGATTGTCTGAAATATTCTAATAAAGCTATAAGTACTTAATATTGATAAGAAGAATGATTAAAGTTTACAAGTATGGTGCTTGTATCTCAAGTTTTAAGTGTAAAACAATTACTGGTACAGCTTCAAAAAAATAAAACAGGTTAAAACTTATAAAATGATCAAACGTTCTCCACCATCGTATATTTCTTTCCTTTGTATTTAACTAGCATGGAATCATTCAGAAATTGAAGGAAAAACCCCATCCTGTATGGGTTCTATCTTTGGTACTAGATCTGTTTGATGCAGCTGTACACAAAACCATTGCAAAAAAAAAATAATAGTATTAGTTAACTTATTGAAAATTATGCATTGAGTGATAGAAAAGAATGCTATCAGGTCAATAAACCACAGCCATGCAGCTACTAACCTCGTATTGTGAAGTGTGAATCTTGTTGAAGTTTGTCATCTCTCACAAAGAAGTCACAATAAATGTATCCCAGAAGACCTTCTTTCTCATGAATCACACACAACTTTTGAACCTCATCTGCCCAAAGCTCTCCCTTTTCTGCCTCGGCTGGTTCAAGTGTAACTCCATAAAGACTCTGGAATACCAAGTTCAGACCTTCCATACAAGCCCCAAGAGCAAAATATGCAGATAAGGATGCAGAGTTTAGCTTTAAGCTTTGTGACTTGGCAAGTGCAGTGTAATACTGCAAATCCCATGGCATAATATTGTCAGACAATTTCTGCCCACCATCATGTTTTTTCAGATTTGTTAGAATTTCCAATTCCTTCTTTGCTGGCTTCTCTAACATTGTTGCAGCTTGTTCAAGAAAATCTTTCACATTATCTGGTGTTTTGACCATGGTACCATTCAGGGCTCGATGAGAAAAAGTTGGAAAATTAACAACTTGTGCTAACTTATGTCGAGCGAGAATTAGCAAGTCAAGGGCCTGTAGCTGGGAGTCAATCCGGTCAAGGTATGTCTTGTATGTAAATTCTCGCAGTTTCTCACTTTGAGAATCTAAAAACAGCGTATCAATTTTTACCTCACTGCCATAGGTTGGAAAACACTTGGTGATACCATCGGGACATTTGTCAAGCGGTACCATCACTGGAAGGGAGGCACCATGTGTAAACTGACCACCAATCACCAATGCCGCCTGTTGAAGCTGAACAAACTTTTTGCGCTTGGATTTGTCTAAGTGAATTCCACTTTGTTCAAAGTCAAATAAAAACAGTTCTGCTACCCTTCTGGTCTCTTCATCTACTCCCGTACAGTGATTGGTTAACACATCTTGTAGGGCATCGTGAAGTTGTTTATTGGTGTTCAACTGCTCAACAAACCCACTGATTGCCAATGAGGTCTCCTCTGCGGCGTTTCGGAAACTTTCTTTTGGATGAGAGAGCCTCACAAACTCGGCTAGGTCGGCCGAGGCACACAGTGTATCTGAAAGGTTATCAAACATTCTGACGAGTTCAGGACTTCTGGGAGACTCCAAAGCTGTGTTCACAATTCTCGTTGCTTCGGCCAAAGATTTCTCGCGCATCAAAGAAAACCCATTCTTGTTGACTAGCTCTTGGACTCCAAACAATCCCGTCGATTTCTGCGAGGCATAGCTGGCGGGGCTGGGGTAGTTAAACGCTTTTCCCAGCCTGCTCCATGTTGTAACAAATCTCGGACTTGTATAAGACAAGCCTCGTGGTCGAGTCTTTGACTGAGGTTGTTTACAAAATCTTGTCCTGAGAACCGAGGTTTTTGCTTGTGGATTCACTATACTAACCCGCAGACGGAGCATTGTCTTGTCTACTGAACTATAGTTCTATTTTCGATTTTGATACTTAACATTTCATAAGCGAAAACGAGATTTATTTTTAAAAGCTGGTGATGAAACTAAACTTGTCTGGTATCGCACTCTTGAGGCTCGGTTACCTAATCATTTCGAACCACAGGCAGCCCAAGCGACGAGTTAGAATAACCGACTCGTTTGAGGGCGGTTTTAAAGACTTTGAAAGGGCAAAATTATCGTTTTCGTAAAATCACTAAAAACCCTTAAGTTATGTCAAATAAAGTTTCCTTATCTCTATCGTGTCCTTTTTGTGTGTTCTCAGCGCGATTTGAGCGATTTGGGGTGATTTAGCGGCGATATTTCAGGTCGGAGTTCTTCTTGGGGGAACTCCGACCTGAAAAATCGCCGCTAAATCGCCCCCAAATCGCGCTGAGAACACACAAAAAGGACACAATAGAGGTAAGGAAACTTTATTTGACATATCTTAAGGATTTTTAGTGATTTTACGAAAACAATAATTTTGCCCATACAAAGTCTTTTTAAAAACCGCCACTCAAACTGGTCGGTTATTCTAACTCAACGCTTGGGCTGCCTGTGGTTGAACTGAGGAACCGCGCAACATGATTTCTTTTAACTTACTTAAGGTGGCTCGAAACAGTCTTACAATTTTAAATGCCACTGAACTTTATCAAAGGCTTACTCATTTGTAGAGGTAGATTACTCCTACTTGTTGATAACTGGTGTTACTATAACCTTTAATCTTATCAACTCTTGCTTTCCCAGAGAAACTTGTCTTACCATGGCAACTTGTCAAGACCTCGAAAAACCGACAGGGCGGAAAAACGCTGCGCATACGCGGCAAATACCAGTTTTTGATCATTTCCAAAATGGCCGCCGCAGGGAACAAAAATATACCACACTTTCATTAAATCTTTTGGGCCAGAAAAAGTTTTGATTGCGCTTAGAACTTTACAGAACACTAAAAATTTCTCAAAGTACGTAT
>JAOBYE010718035.1:0-10716 GCA_025403585.1 Parazoanthus swiftii
TAATTGCAAAAGCTGTACTTTAAAAATTTTCAAACAGAAAACTTAGGGTTCAGTAAAATCACTCTGGTTGTCATTCTTAAAGGCTTATGAAGAAGTTGCCAGAATAATTGGACTCTAATGACGTTTGTGAATATGCTGAGTCAGCTGGTCACGAAATTTAAAATACCCAAAGCAGCATAGCATTTAAACTGGTGTCTCTTTGACATGTGAACTCCCATTCCGAAATAGTTTCAACATTTGAAAACGTTTGTGTTTGGTATCAGTGTTTGCACATGTAAGATAGGAACACAAATACATGCATAAATTCTGATGAGCGGTTCAAAATTGCAAGAAGTAAGCTTGGATTGATACTCTTTTCAAGCTTCTCCTATGTCTATCCAACACACGTGACCGTTGTGTACAAGAACTTACCATATCAAATTTGTGTTTTCATTTTCTGCTGCTAGAATGATACTTCAATGAACTTGACTCCACATTTTATTGTGATTCATAATTATAACAAATATTGTTTTAAGCACTTCCAATAACAAACATTTTGATAATCTTAGTGATGCAACCATAAGCCAAGCCATGTAAGTCTTTCTCAGTTTGAGCTTTTGTAGGTAGAGCAGTCAAATACAAGTTGTAACTACAGAGGCCAAATGAAGACCATCCCTGGGAAATAGTATACCGGCCGGTACGTAAAAGAAAGAAATGTGTCCATCCTGTATACCACAAATCATCCAACAAGATGTTTACGTTAAAACTTTTAAAGTCGTCACAATCACCAAAGTCAATATTTTAGAAATGAGGATCAGTCTTTCAAACTTTTTAACAGCAGGATCTAGTTGCGATTGAATTTAATGTTTTCTGCTCTAGCAGAATAGCTCGATAAGAGGAGCTATACCAAAAATGTTTATTCGTGTACACATGTGATCGAGAAATTCTTCCAACCAAACGTAGACAATGCAAGCGGTGCAAAAAAAAATAAACACTTATTTTGCTACACAGCAATTCATGTCTTATGTCACTTAACTGATCTTGCAGTTGCTCACTTACTGGATAATGCTATGGCGTTGCTACCATTTAAACACGAAAGGCAAAAGCAGTTTAGGAAGCGATTTTCTTTTCACAATTCAGAATATAGTCTTACTTATCCCGCTTGTGTTTACTTGGCACGTAGTCTGAAGGGGTCGGAGCACCAGCACACATGCCACCAAAATTATGTAGAGTATCAGCTCCATATTCCAACGCAATCATATCCTTGGAACTCGAAAATATAGAAGGATACTTCTGTTGTAAGGGCGCGTCGGGGTTTGACTTTTATCGGTTAGAGTCAAGCAGGGCATTAAAAAATGACATCATCGTCATTAATATAAATCGCCTTTATTCACAATTGCATGCACTTTCATAGAAACCATTAAGCAATAATTCACGTCAATAAATTTAATAAGTGATGGTACTGTAAGTCATAAAGTTCGGGAAATTCGTTTTTTTGTCGATCACCTCAATATTCCTAACCTTAACCACAAAAATCCGTGTAATTATGCGAAAAAAAATCATATTCACTGTTCGAGATTGTGTTACTAATCGATATTGCCTTATTACAGCCGTTAAATTCATACCCGGGAAACTTCCAACTTCGTACAACCCAAGGCATAATATGAACAACTAGTGTTAATATTTTCAAAATAGCGGCTTATTTTTAGTTCAGTGATAGTAGAAGCAGACAATACCGAGATGATATTTTCTAGCTTATTGTTTCGAGATGGTGTTACTCACCGATATTGCCTTAATACAGTTAAAGTCATGCCCAGTAAACAAACAGAAACATTGAAAGCAAATTGCAGTATTTTTTTTTTATGTTTTCTGCTTCTAATTTCGTACAAACCAGGACCTATATTTTCAAAGTAAGGCGCATTATTAATTTAGTTATAGTAGAAGCAGACAACACCAAGATGATATTGCTGGCATTCCGCTATTATGTAAAATAACTAAAATGTTGGCTGATTACGTGCTCAAAAAGCAATAAATCATTTTAATGACCTCGATTAAAGAGTAGTTATGGCATAACTTAAAAGTTTTTAGGCAATCAATAAGTTGCAAAGTCAGTATGTTAATGTTCCTGTTTTCTTTCGGTTCAAGAACGGGTGCAAAGTCATTTACTAAGTAATCTAAATAGGCCTAATTTTGTACAACGTTCTGTTTGTCTTTCTCTGTCTCTGTCTGTCTGTCTGTCTGTCTGTCTCTCTAGAAAACTAAAAAAAAATTAAAATACCATAACCCAACCTGAATGGTTATCTGTTATGACCATTTTTATTATTTTCTTTAAACAACGTAACCAGTAACGATAACACTAGTTATAAAGCATGAATAAACAGTATTTTTTCCAGTCTTGATTAGTCATTTTAACCGCAAGCCATTTTTAAAAACTGGTAGTAGGACAAATAAGACAACATAAGTCAATTTGTTATATGCTTCTGATAATACTCCCTGTCTCTGTCTGTCTGTCTGTCTGTCTGTCTCTGTCTCTGTCTCTGTTTCTGTCTCTGTCTCTGTCTCTGTCTCTGTCTCCCTCTCTCTCTAATAGTCATTACACAACCTAAATGGTTATCTGTTAATTTTTGTTAAAAATAAAAGAACCAGTACCGACAACACTAATCATAAAGCATATATAAACAGTTTTTTTAGTCATTTTCACTGCGGGCCATTTTTTTTAAAAGTGGTAGTAGGACTAGTAAGACAACAGAAGTAATTTGTTGTATGCTTATGATAATTTCCTCTGATAGAGCAACCTCGCCCAGCCTTTGAAAAAAAAGGGATCCAACAATTATCTATTTTTCATATTTCAGTTTCTCTTCAAATTATTCCAAATACGTAAAACGTCTAAAATAGAAATATTCAAAACAATATTTTCTTCGTCATCCACACATTCTACGGCAATATTCGCGCACAGCATTGCGAAACACAAAGTTCAGTCGTCATTACGCAAGTCATGCACCAGCGACCGACTTTGTGCGCGATGTCACGTTCGAACTTAGAATCAAACAAACGTTTGACGCAAATTGAGAGGATGTAAGAGATTCGGTTTAATTTGCTTTCAAAGTTTGTTTTTGTGCAGATGGAGTTGTTTATATTTTAGTCTTAAGTCATGACGAAAGCATGTCAGTTTGCTCAATACTTCAAATTACAAGTTGTTATGTTCCCAAAAAGAAAAACAAGTATAGTAACAAGAGTAATAGTAATAAATAATGATGATAATGATGGTGGTAATAATAACAATAATAATATTAATAATAATAATAATAATAATAATAATAATAATAATTGCTCGTGTTTTTAATTTTAATACTTTAATAGTATAAGCTTTGGCGCTGGTTTTTGTGTTTACAAAGTTTTATCGTTTAAGACAGGCGTTTTAGACGTTTACGACCTATGTGCGTATTTTTAGGAATATAGCACACAAATTGACGTGTTTTTACTGCTACAAAAGAAATCCCGACTCATCTTTGATTTTAGGAGAAAGGAGCGTTATCCATTTTTTTTTGTTTCTTTGTTGATTGAATGTCTATGGTCATTAACAACGTATGCCGCATTGCTGCATTTTGTGCTTTGTTTGGCTAGTCTGTAAAAGTTCTTAAATTTGTAGTGTTAGCTAACTTTAGCATTTTCTCCGGTTTGTTGCTTTTGGCAAAGACAAAAGAACATAAATCACATCAATATTCACTGTATCCCACGTTCAAAAATCGATTACGAGGCTTCTTTTGGCAAAGTCATACGGATTATACAAATATTAATTACTAGGGAGTTGGAAAAAAAAATCATAAACTCAATTTTTTTTACCGCTGTTTTGCTGATTAAGTTTCTCTGTTAACTGTTTACGACAAAATTACCGCGCACAAGTTCCATGCAGTATACGACTTATAATGTTAATGTGTTGTTTGCCGAGTATATGCCCTGTCCAGCATTTGCAGAGTTTCTTATTAGTTATTCGTTACGGATCATTAGTTAGTCATTATCGTTGAAGAGCAAACGACTTGCCAAATCCATGCACCAATATCAATAGCAATGAATAACAAAGCAGCTTTAAAGTTTATTCACAGTGACACAACACTCTTGGCCGTGATGTAATGCACTCATACTGAACGTTGAGTCAACTAATTTACAGGCGAATCTAGTCTTCTCTGCACGCAACTGAAAAGGCGTTTCAAGGAACGAAACCGCGAGATCGAGGGGTATTAGTGAGGTTCTTTGTGTTCCGGCTTTGACAGGGAGACATTTGATTTGACGAATGCCTCAAGTCATCGGACTAACCAATGAAAGCATGTGCTAGATCTTTTAAAAAGGGTTTTTAATCAACGATATTGCTGGTGATTTTGAACGTAAAGGTAAAACTAAAGATAGGCTTGCTAAGTTTTCACAAACAGCTAACATTTTTTCCGTCATTTCAGCATTTATAATGCACAAAAAAAAGCGGTATGTATATTTTAGACTTGATTTAACTTTCTCTTTGACTGGGTGGTATTTTTCCACCCGTTCCTTACAAGAGGCCTGGGGGGTTGTATCATCCCCTCCTTAATTTCGCTAATAAGCTATCGATTGGCTGTTGACTTTGCAAGCATATAGCAAATTTGGTCATAGTTCTTAACCGATAATTTGTTTAATTCTTCTTGCTAGTAAATTTGCATAATTGAAAAAAAAAAATACAAAACAAATTTTCGACCTTGAAATCCACTTATTTAAGTGCCTACGTCTGTCAATCCTCCCATAATGACTGATTCTTGTTCGTGTTGGTGTTTCACTTGGTTTTCACGGCTTAATAGAAATATAACTTCAGATTAAATTATATTTCAACAGTTGATTGTCCACGGGCAGCTCAAGCTTTGATACCAGATATATTATTTGAATTATAAGACTCTTGTATGGGAATTTATCCGAATTTGAAAAATCGGGGACATTGCAAATAAAGTGCATCTACCTTGAGTTCCAATTGTATTTGTGAGTTGTATTCCTTTTTTAGCGCGATCTGAGGCTGTTTGACGTGATTTTCCTGCAGAAGAATATATCTGGTATCAAATCTTGGGCTGCCTGTGGATTGTCCTATTTTTCCTGATTCGTACCCAGTTGTTTAGCACAACTTTTATTCATCGAGGGGAAAAACGAGAGGAGCGAGATCATCTAAAAAACGACTAGGTACGGGTCTGCTGCTTTCAGCTATCTTGTCACAGTGTAACGTGCGAAGATCAAAATCATGGTAAAACATTGAATGTAAAGGCCTGGCTAAACTAGGACACATGTAGCGCGCTATATTGTAGCCGAAATGTCGCCAGCATGTGTCCTAGGGTGGCTGAGCATGCAAACTACAATCGGGCGACATGTCGCGCGTATCCTTGCTTGTGCACGCAATCACTATTACACGCATGCGCGAGGAGACTGTTTTGACAGCAACAATGGCGGCAGTTTGTTTGGTTGAGTCGGCTGCATGTTATTTGCGTCTTCTTTCACTTTTCCGGTTTTCCCAGTTTCTGTGGGCCGCTTCAGTGTCTTCCCTCCCTACTGTGCGCCATCCGGCCGGTCCGGTCGTTCGCAAGCGTCTCCAGCCAGCCAGACCAAGTTGCCGTTTTACCGAGTCCTTAAAACGAAGTCGCGGTAGAACACGGGGCCTTGTGCCCTCCTTCAGATCAGAAAACAGCAGCTTTCGCGGCAGTCGTTCTTCAGACATCCTGATTACGTCTCAGGTCCATCTTAGCTGCGAACGGGTAACCATGGCTTCCATAGCTGGCATGCCCGCCCGCCTCAGGACCTCGACACTGGTTATTCGGTCTTGCCAAATGATACCCATCAGTCTGCGAAGATGACGTTTTACCAGGACAGGCAGTCGACGAAAATGACGGGCATAAAGGGTTGACACCTCTAGTCCATATAGTAGGGCGCTCACGTTTAGCTTCGTCCTTAGTCTTATAAGTTTCACATTCCACAGCTGATCCTTCAGGCATCCAAACGCAGTTGAGGCGGCCCGCACCGATGTATCGATCTCACTTTCTATGGAGTTGTCATTTGTCACAGTAGATCCAAGATAGGTGAAAGTTTTCGCTTCAAAGAGTGGCGTTCCGCCCAGCAGGACACGCGGTGGGATGTGCGACTACCCAGGCGCCGGCTGGTAGAGTGACTCGGCCTTTTATATGTTTATGGTCATACCGTAAGATCTGGCAATGGCGCTTCGGTGAACTTCTCCAACAGCCGCTTGATACCGTTCAGTGTATGTGTGCCATCAGAGCAGAGTCGTCGGCGTAGAGGAGCTAGCGAATGCACTTTACCAGTACGTTACACTGGGTTTTAATCTTGCAAGGTTGGAGAGACGATCGTCCGATCGAGTTCGGATGTAAATTCTGTCCAGCGTATCGTCCGACATTTCTTAAGTTACAGCAGCCAGAAAGAGTGCAAACAAAGTGGGAGCCAGTAGGCATCCTTGTTTGACACCTTGGAGCACCTGGCTGGAAGGAGTCAGAGGCCTCGCAAGTGACAGTCACCGTAGCTTGCATGTCCGTGTGGAAGGCTTTGATGACATCCAGCAGCCTCGAAGGATGTCAGTACTTTTTCAGAATGCGCCACAAGGCGTCCCTTCCCACAGAATCGAGGGCCTTTGTGAAGTCTATGGAGATGATGATGGCATCCTCTGTTTAGCAGGCTTTTACTTGAAGTTACCTCAGCACAAAGATCATATCTGTGGTGCGCGGCCGGGTCGAAAACCGCATTGACTCGCGGGAAGTATGCCCTCAGAGATTACTTGCAGTCTTGACGAGGAGACCTTAGCCAGTACTCTGACAGCAATGCTGAAAAGCGAGAAACCCCGGGAGTTGTATATAGTGGCACACATTATACAGTTTTCTTTTGATGGCATTATTGCCCAAGTATAATAGTTTGGCATGCAACAGTCTGGAAATGATCATTGTCTAAAATGTTATGCTCATGACGCGACGCAGATTGCTTCCTTCGTTTACTCTTTTTTCGTTGAATGTTTGCAATAGTTCATGTCTTGATTTTTTTAAGTCCCAACAATCCACAAACAGCATTCCGAATTTCTCGCATCCTGTAAAAATACAAGACAGGATTCAGTGTAGCATTAAGAAGAACAATGGTGTAAGTAATATTCCGCGCGATCCTCAGAGGTACACCCTTCCGTTCACCACTGCTTTCCGTTGCATTAAATATCAACACCACAAGATACGGTGTATTGCAGAGGAAAAATACAGCAGTTACTATTGCCACTGTTAAAGTTCCCTTCTTTTGTCTTTTTAGAATCATTGTAGCTTTATCTTCGTGAAAAAGAGCTTTTTGCTGTAGTTCAGCATGTATTCGTTTTTCGTGTTTACGAATATTGCGAAAAACGTTGTAGTATGCAATGGAGGTAAGGACAAACCCAGCTAGCACGCTTGCTCCAAAGAATATGAAGTTTTCACGATACAGTTTCAGCGGGACGAGAGGAACACTTGTTGTGCAAGTGAGCCAGGTAAACATTATCGTAAAGCTAATTCTGACATTTGTCACATGTTGGGAATACCTAAGATGCAAACACACTGCAAGGAATTTGTCAATACTGATAACAGTTAGAGTGAGAAAGGAAACTGCAGTTAGCAAGTGAAATGAAATTGTGAAGCCAGTAGACACCGAACAGTACATGTTGTAATTTTCGTGTATTCTGGAAACATTTAACATGACAAGTAGTGGCTGCGCTGTGAGGCCAGTGAGCAGGTCTGTTACGGCGAGTGAGCACAATATCAGCATGGAAGGGGAGTGTAGTGACGCTGTAAACCATACTGCAATAATAACCAAGGCATTTGCTGCGACAGCAAGGAAAGCCGCAAGGGAATTTGCAACGCTAGTGACAACTGTTACTTCGTATAATGAGGACTTGATATCACTCGTACAAATCGACTGGTACTCCACAGGACAATGTATGAGGGTACACGCATCCGTTATGTTTGTTGCCATCCTAGTCTGTTCTTATATCTTGATAGACAACGAAAAAGCGGCAAAAGAACTGTGTAGGGTGATTTTAAGATGGGCTTGTTTAACAGGGCTTGCGTGTACCTCAAGTTATGATGATTTCGCATCCACTGTTACAAAATCGGCATAGTCACCGACAGAGATCAATTCCTTAAAAGGAAAACAAAACATGAGTGGCTTGGAGTTATTCTTATTTTTATATTTACACCAACATTTAAGCCATTAAGGGTTGCCATTCGTAAAAAGGAAAACATCTATCAGGTTCTACAATGTGCGATTAAGACGAATTATTTATAACCGGGCTTTATGGATCGCCGTCAAATAAAGTAAACGGACTAGCGGGCTGGTCACAGGTATATCAAACAATGATTTTTTAAAATTATATTTTAAGAATGGTAATGACTTGTTCTTAGGCTAGAACAAGTTCTAACATTTTTACTGAAATTCCGTGCAGCGACTCTTCAGTTTGGAATGAGCACATTCTTGAGATTCGCAAACTAATATCGCGAATTATTGTTATCAACTTGAAACCCACGTATCGATCGGTTGCCTTCAAGTTAAAATATGCCACGGGCACAAAGTTCGTGCTTTTACTGTAGAGCTGCAATAGCTAAAAATTATTTTGTTCATTAAATCATTTTTAATGCGTCGTTCTCGCTAGTGGGTTTTAAACTGCCTAAAGTTGTATTTAGTTTTACATTCGATAAGTTGCTGCTCGCATTTGCCTGTATATCAATAATTTTTTGTTCGAAAATTTGCGTTTCAAATCAGCCAACCTTAATATGTTGAAGTTTAAAAGCTAGAGATGTTGTCCTCTCCGGATTAACTAAATACTAACATCTTAGCATGCATGTTATTAATAATCTTGAATTGGCAATTTGGAAGGCACTGGTTTAATCTAAAATAAAAATTTCCTTAACCTGCTACCCAATATCTTACCGTTTAAAATGCTGAAAGTTGTCCATTCAACATTTCTTTCTTTTTGAAAGAGTTATTTGAATCTTACTGTTTGAAAAAGGTTATCGCAAGCACATTACCTGATGAATTTGAAGCCGCGAATTACCATGACCAGCTTAAGTAAGCGCCGTGTCGACTCCAAGATGAAAGGTGCCACATACATTAAATTGGTGCTTCTGAGAAATGTGTGTATTAATTAAATAGTAATGTGTTATGCTAGATGGCCTTTTACAATAAGTTGTGTTTTAAAAGTATACACTATTGTGGGACAGCTGCTAAATTATCAACAGGTCTATATCAGACATTTGCGATTCAAATAAGCCAGCTTTTATGTGTCGATTTTTTAAAAAAGCCAAGAGTTGTCTTCAATCAATTAATCTAGTACTTAAACCTTTGCATATTATCAATCTTGCCATCTTGAAATTTTAAAAGGCAACGAAACAAGAAGAGTCTGAAAGGAGGAGCACTTTTTATATTACCAAATATTTCACGAATTTGTCCTTTCATGATTTACATAACACTTTGTTCATGAGTGGCATGTTCGATTGACTCGGCATATATTATCAAATGTCTGAAAACAACACATAATTTTTTTCTTTTATTCTTTTAAGACAGAAATTGTCCATAACAGTTGTCCTTATATTTCAATCCATTAAAGGCTAAATACTAAAAAAAGGAAAACTGTTTTTCGTGTTTATCTTTAGCTTGCTTTGCAGTTTTATTATGCAGTACCTCAGTATAAAGTCCGTGCATTAAACGTACAAATTAAGGCCGTCATCATTTTGAACATACGCGTAACCTCTGTAGGGTTCAGCGAGACCATCATTTGGATCGCATTAATCTGTCGTGTAGGGGTACGCGATAGTATCATTTTTACATTTATAACAAATCATGCGTAACAAAAACGTTGAAATAAGGCAAGCGAAGGAAGAAGTGGCGAGAACTTTATGTCGCTTTTAAATTTAGAAGAAGATAATGTTCCATTACGTATCGTCTGAGTGCTCCAGCACATCGAAGAACGTCGATGACTTTGAGATTTCTCTGCGAATCAAAGCTGCAACAAACTTAGTGCTATTGGCATTCTCTTCCGGCGAAGTGCTCGCTGTGGCGTTGTTAACGGTGCTGTGCTAGTCTGAAGAACATTTGCGCTCCGGTTGTAGCTAGCGCCGTAGCAAGCTTTCTCCGTTTTTCGGGTGGCTGTTCGACCATTTTTTAGATTTGCGTGAAGACTGTAGGATCTATTGAGCTACTCGAGTGACCTATACGACTGACATATGTTAACTTTTTTATTTATTTTAAAAGTTCTGTTTACCTAGACCATCACTTGGAACGGGATACGCGCATGGTATGCGAATGGGTTTAATACGCGTATAGTGCGTATGTTCCAAATGATGACGGCCTAAACCAACTGCTTAACTGATAGCTGAACAGCGAGGTGTTAAAATGCCATTAGCATCAACAGAAGTGGCACAAACTCCGTCATCAAAAGCTTTGTGCTCGTAAAATAGCCATTGAGTCCAGGCAGCTTAAGCTACGGCAATACGAGCAACGAAAACATGCAAGTTGCTGCAAACGTGAAACGAGTTGAACAGGAAGCGAAATCTCTTCTTCAACTTCTTCCTTCGCCATTTGATTTGTTTTTACACCATAAGGAGGGTCAGAAAGGGGGGGTCCTGTGCACAATTCACGAGAATTGAAAATCAAAATTCACAGTTCACGGGAATTAAAACAAGCATTTCACGAATCACGACTAATATGACTAAGATAGACCCG
>JAOBYE010718046.1:0-10716 GCA_025403585.1 Parazoanthus swiftii
CCTCCCTCACGATCGAATCGTTTCCGACTGAACGAAAAAACATAGAGTTCAGATCACAATTCAGGCAAATACTTGCCACTTTCAGCCAAAAAAACCCTGCAAGTTCGAAGCAACATTATATGTGCATTGACTTTACTGGGATAACCTGCAATTCTAAACAGTTTTTGGACTGAAGTGGGCGTCGGCAAGAAAAATATTTAGTCCGAGTGTGAACTGGGCACTAGCAGGCTTTGCGACAGCGGGTAAACGGTCAGCGGAGCTGCCCCAAATTCAAGATGGCGGCCAAAAAATGATTTTTACTTGTTGACTGGAGTAAACACAATAGTACAGGATAAACATCGGCGATCGGGGCTTTGAGGTTTTCGTTTACTGGCCATGTTAAAGTCTAAGACATTTGTGAAGAAAACACGCAAAGGTGGAGTGCTGAAAATAGTTCGCGAGCACTACTTGAGAGACGATGTGTGGTGCGGGATCTCAGGTTGTACCACGTGTGGCGACCAACAACAATCGGCCGTGCTGGACACAGTTCCAGAAAACTTCTCAAAACTTTGTTCTTTTCCTCATTATTTGATTCCAGATACAAATGTTGTAGTCCATCAGGTAAGAACTCTGTAACAGATTGTTCGCTTTATACACCAACTAGATATTAATTGCTGAGTCCTCGATTTCGAATCTTCGCGTCAAAACAGACTGGGAAACACTAATGTCGGGGAGCTTTACCGAGACGATAGTATTGGTAATGAAACACATGTATGACAGCCCAGTTATCATTAGCTAGTACTCATTTGCCGGTCGGGGGGGGGGGGGGTTTACTCCTCAATCATTTAGGTAGGGGTTTGTGGCAGAGTAAATACCTTTTTCCCCAACAACTACAAGGTAATGGTAACAGTAAAATTGTACATTAGGGAATGGTGTGTTGCTAACTCATTTTAGAGTCATGCATGGTAACTTGTTTAGCTAGTCTGCCAAGTTACATGTAGGGTTCTTTTAATTAGGTAACATAATGAGCTTGTCAGAGAGGGAATGTGTTTGTTTTAGCCACTCTGTAACATAGTCCAGTTTGCTCAATGCTGATTGGCCAGTCACAGATCAAGATTTAGCTATGCAAGCACACTTTGCAACAAACTTTTTTGTTACATGTCAAGTTGTTCACAACTTACAATGGTAATGCATGCAACAACAGCTCTCGACCTGCAAACCAACAATGTTGTGCCTCAAGATGGAGGAAAATATATTAATGAACATTTGAACATTAGTATTACCTCCCAAAGAAGTATACATTGTACAGTATGTAATCTCTTAAATGGTCTTCCCCTATATGCTGGTTTTTAAAGCTACATAGTTTATATTTCTAGTACCCATGCAAGAAATGGATAAATTATATGAAAGGACAATATTTTTTGTGAAATCAGTTGATATATATAGAATAGAAGAACCAGATGCAGCCATGGATTTACATGAATCTCCAGACTTCCTCATATTCCTTTTCCTGTGCAAAATCAGGGATTGAACAACTTAAACACAGAAAAAGTCAGAACACAGACTTTAGAATCTTTAAAACTGGTAAACTAGACTATCTTACTTCCCTCTAAGATGCCTTTTTGTAAATTTCTCTGTATGAAGGGACAAGAGTTGATTCACAGAGGAATGTGATTCCCATAAAATCACCTGAACTCCCCCTCCCTGTAGTAAGTTATATGTATATGCTCTTTAATTAGAATTTCCATAATGTACATGTACAGTATCAGTTTTACAAAAAATTTAAGATCTATTACCATCTTTTAAAACAATTATTATAGAATTGTGATATGTAAACAGTGTATTTTTTAAAAATTTTTATCATATCTAATTATGATAATATATCTTAAAACTTTTTGTAATGATGATATTGTATTACAGTAACTATAGTTTATTTAAGCAATATAATGTTCATAATTATATAATACATCCATCAGTGTTAAATCCAAGGGTGATAAGCAAGTACATGTAAAGAGGTTTGATCTCAAACCTTGTAAATTTGTCATATTCCTGTGTGGGTGGGGGACAGCAATTATTTAGCAAATGTAGTACAAACATTTGTTGATAATATCAAAAAAAGGAAATTCATCAAATCTTCATGTTTTTTTGTTTATTCCTTTTCAGTACCCCTCTGTGGATTACTCATTAGTATTGTTATATACAAGTACATGACTGTACAGTATATGCCAACTTGCGTGTAAAGTGTGTTTCTTCCACCAATTTCAATTATTACAGATTGATGTCTTAGAATCACCAGTATTTGGAAATGTGATCTTGCTTCAGACAGTTCTTCAAGAGGTGTGTTGTGTGTTTTACGATTACTATTTTCTTTCCATCATAAAAATTTATGACTTGTACACATCTAATGGTACAGTAAATGCTAATAAGTAAGATATCACACTGTCACGTGGCTCTCCACACACAGTAAGAAAGGTCAACAGGCAACACATAAAGCTTAATATTTGTATACATTTAATATAATAATAATAATAATAATCAGGATTGGTTTCAAATGGTGATAATGGTGTGACATCCTTTTTCTGAAAGAAGTAGAGTAGGTGAGTCAAATCTGGAAAGCCTTTGTTCACCAGGACAGCAGCTTTCTGATCTTGGTCGGTATGGCTTCCCACAACTTGGTAAAGAGATCCACTGTCACTAGGAGTAAGGTTATGCTTGTTACCATGACTGTGTGGTCTCAGGCAGGAGGCCCATGTAGTCCAGCGCTGAAAAGCAAAAAGTTCACCTTCTGCTATGATCATTTACTGCCACTAGACATTACTTTGTTCGTGCTAACAGGGTCATTACATTACATATGGCAAGCAGAACATTCGAGTCTTGTATACTGTACATTTTTACAGATTGGCCTCTCACATGCATTGCCAATAAAATATGCTTCTCAGATGTCTGTTGACTGACTTGGTAATGTCTACAGGGCCTGCAAAAGGACCAGATCATAAACATCATTTTACCATAATTTATAATTGTCTCAGTGCTGTTTTAATGTACTGTAACCTCATAATTAAAATTATATGTATGCAATCAATCATATTCCTATACATGTATATATGGCAGCAGCTCAGTGCCATGTAAACTAAGGAGAACTACATGTAGACTTGCTTACAGATTCCACAAAGTCCTATGTTTATTACAAAGTGTAAACCAGTCAACAGTCCTCTTGTACTCTGTAGTGAAGGACATGTACAGTACCGTCCGGATGACTCAAATGGTTTCTGACTTGCTGACTCTCAAGTCAGGTTACGTTACCTCCGGATGGATACTGTAACAAAGGCCTCAATTGCCTTTTAGGTAGTACAGCAATGTGGAATAACCAAGGATCTGAACCCATTGAATTTTTGTGAGCCAATTAAGGTGTTTAGAAATAGGACTGGGGTAAAAGGCTAATGCCACGTGACTTTGTGATGTAAGACTAGTGACGTAAACTGTTTAAAAAAGGTGATAAAAGCTGATTAAAAAACTATTAACAAGATTAACATAAGGCATGTGGGTGTTAAGTTACAGTGGCCATTGTACATGACAAGTGCTCTTTTGTAATTGCATATTCAGGTCATGCACCCAGTCTCCGAAGTCTTGACTCCATTAGCTTCATAGTAATAATAATAATAATAATAATAATAATAATAATAATAATCTATTTTTAGTAAGACAGTTAGGACATAAAACCATCCATTAGGCCAGATTATACAGAAGAAACAAAATATAATTTAAGAAAGGAAAGGTGTCACTATCCCAAGTTAAAGACAGATTGATTTAATACAGGTTAGTTTTAAGTACATATATAAAGAAATAAATAAGATAATTTTAACTGTATGTATCGAAGATATTTAATTTTTCATTGGCATAACTTCATGTATTGATTTTATTGAAATGTATAAATATTTATTAAAAAATGTGCAACTTAGGATGTGTGTTTTTGTCTTTCAAAATAATTAAAGACTATTATTAATAATAATTATGTTAATAACAACTTACAATAATAATACTGTAATAACAACAACAATAGTAATGTAGAATCCTGTAATGGGCTCTTTCTCTACAATTAAAATTACACTGTCTAGTATAAAATTCTACAAATTTAGCTAGTAGATGTTACAAAGTTTTGTAAAAAGTGATACCTTCTACCCCATCCCCCTATCACCTTTTCCTTCAGTTAAGTCTACTGACCCAGTGTAAATCAACACCCCTCATGCAAGACTACAGCTTTGGTGCTTATAATAATAAATTTTACAAAGGGGAAATTTGAGGTAGTTTTCACTGACTAATACAGTGTTTACATTAACACAATATTACACGTTCTGGCTTGTACATAAGGTGAAGTGTATGAGTTGACCTTTAGAGTGGGAAGAAAACACCTATAGTGCAGTATGCTTCCTGAGTGTGTAAGTCTGGAACATCATCCATACATGTAGTTATACTGTCTTAGGGAATACTCTGGATAAAGCTTCTGTAAAACAATATGCTTCAGTTGGTCATACAGTCTGTTGTAACTGTTAACGAACAAGTTTTAAATTAATTACTGTTTTATCTGTCTGATTCTATCCTTCACAGGTAAAACACATTAATGCTTCAGTGTACAAAAGGATGCGAGACCTCATCTCCAACCCAGACAGAAAGTTTTATGTGTTTTCCAATGAGCATCACAAGGAGACATATGTTGAGAGAGAGAAAGATGAGTCATCAAATGATAGAAATGACAGAGCAATCAGAGTATCAACCAGGTACAGTACTGTAATGCTCAATCCTGTAAACTACTTTTAATAATTGTTTTTATATAATCTTGAGTAAACCAAATTCCAGTAGTCTCCTGAAGGGTTTAAAGATTCCTTTAGTTGACATGTTTTTTTGAATGTTTAAAATGTTTAAGTGTTTGAACACTCAAAAGAATCACTTACAGATGGCTCAGAAAACTTTTAAAGGATTTAAAAATCTTCTAAAAGTTTAGGACGGGTTCAGAAAAACTTATGGAAATAATTGGAAAGTGTATAGGTTATAATTATTACATGTCTTTGCTTCACCCTGTAAATAGAACATTACCAGGTACATGTAACTTGGAGACATAAAATGTGTAACAAGTGCTCGGGTTATGGAATATCCCTCTAAGAATACTGGGATAGAATTGTTTACTTTACCAGTAATTCCTCTTGCCAGGTGGTACAGTGATCATCTAAATAAGTGCAAAGGAAAAGACGCAGAAGAGACGGTGAAGGTTGTTTTGTTAACTGATGACAAGGCCAACAGGAGCAAGGCCCAGGGGGAGGAACTCACAGCTTACACAAGTGGGTTATCATTACTGTACATGTACAGTTACTGTGCTATAGTATACTGTATTATAATTTCTATAACTATAACAAGAGGAATTTTATTTGGCACAAAAATCAGAAAGTTAAACACTTGTTTACATGTACACTGAAACTGACAAATGCAAGTAGTTTTACAATGTAAACCCAGAGTTCTGTAAAGGTTATTCTTAATTTGAGACAAGACAAACTCCCAGATAATGGCATTTGGAAATTATGCTCCAAACTCTGGGGGAACTTCTCGATGTGTCCAGCATTGTCTACCTGAAAGGCTTACAAGCTGGGAAAGGGGGCAAAAGCCCATGTCTGCCCTCTTATTCATACCGAAGCTTTGTTGACATTAGTGGTTTGTACAATAATCCTTATTATGAGACTACAATTCTGAAGAACTTTTAACGGTTGAGAACCAGGAAGACTCAGATCAGCCTTCCAGGGGATGACGCGATGAATGCTTCCCCTGGAAAATTTCAAGATTTTATTTTCTCAAATTGATGGAAATGCATCGAACATTTAAAACAGGAAAGCCAAAAAGTGTGATCGTTTTGCAGTTCCAACTAGCAAAACTAGGTGACAAATTTAAACAGTTACAGTAAGAAGGTAAAAGGTATTGGTCAAGGCAGATAAGGTACAAACATTGGGTTAAATACCATTATTGCAGACGTACTTTGTGTTGTGTTCGTTTCGCTGTGCATTGATACCTTCTTTGCATTCAACCACGGGAGTGAATAGTTCGTTGTAAAAATGTCGGAGAAAGACCGTAAAGTTTGAAAGGTGTCTTTACATGGTTCTTTCTTGGAAAATTTAAACAAGAAAGTTGGGGATTAGATGATGGAGTTTCCATCTCCCTTCCCCATCCCTTATTGTATTTTCAAATTACCTCCATTTGGAAAAAAATATGTCAAAGGAACAATACAAGTGAAGTCTGTAGTAATATCCGAGGGTAGAAGTTTTGTACCAGGTTAGTCTGTGTTTACGGAAATGGTTTCATCAAGAAAATTGTTTTAACCAAGATAACGGTTCAAACCAGGAGTCTATATTTAAACTGAACGGTTCTAACCAGGACACTCTATGTTCAAGCTAAACGGTTTGAACCAGAATACTCTGCATTAAAGCTTAAACGGTTTGAATCTGGATAGGATACTTTATACTAAAGATGAAGGGGTGATCCAGAATACATTGACTCTACATTTAAGGTAAACATGATTTCTTAGAGATATCAAGTTTGGTTAACCGTATTAATTTTAGTACTTCCGACGTCCATGAATACATCCCGCGTTTAAGTTCCAGCTCATTGATTCTGTGTGCTTTAATGGAACGTACGTGTATTTGATAAGTTTTAATCCATATTTTACAAAAGTGAGGTACAGTGTAAAGTGAAACTTCATTCTTTTGCTTTGGATTTGCTGAACCTAGTTGTCTAATTAAGTCTTAACGTACGTATGCAGCGTGTAGTTCCTTTAAGATATTTTGGAAGTAACCTGTGGTTAAATAAAAGCAATGTTTTCCATGTTTACAGTTCGGCAGTATGTGGAGGGACTGGATGGACACGAGGATTTGCTTGACAAATTAGCAAACCAAACACAAGATGGTCAAGATGAGGTGTGTGTGGGTGTGTCATGTACACAGCTGTCTGCAAGTTGTTTATTTACAAATTAGAAAAAATTCTTACCTGCCCGCCTTGCCTCCTCTCAGATCTATTGTTGTGGAAGCTTCTGTCGTGTGTAAACTCTTGCTGTTTTACTGGATGTTCACTTACTGTAGGGCAACTCTTCTCATCGTTCCACTAGTTAACACCGTGTCAAGTTTGTAAGAGCCTGGACAAGCTTTTAAAATATCTGTTCGCACTGATAGTAAATCCGTAATTGCATACATGTCCAGTATACTGTCGGTGGAATTCAACAGTTTGGAGTCACTTCGTTTTGTAACTAACAAACTTAGGCTGGTTTTCTGGTCAAATTTCCAGATCATCTCATTGACTGCTGTATTGGATCTGTTTTCTTTGTGAAATTTACCACCAAGAGCACTCGCGGTTTTTGTCTATCATAAGTACCTCTGGTTGTTCATCATCGTAAAATAAGTTCTTTAGTTGTTCCATTTGTAAATCACATCTTCGGTTATTACATTTAAGGCTAACTTTGAGTTGCAGTTGAAATTCTTTGTCGAACCTCGTTGTAACTTGACATCAGTCTCGTGCCATAAGTTGTTGCTAATGTACTCATTCTGTGTCACAATACTTTATAAGTTGCTGCTTTATGTTGTTGCAGTCGGGTTTTTACTTGAATTGGCTCAGTTACTTTGGTGTCAGGAGCTCGTCTGCAGTTGGCAGTTGAGTTTTGGCTGTCCGAGAAAAGTTGCACAGTTCTCTGTTTCCAAGAGCTACCAGCTCTCTACTTCTGTGCACTCTGACGGGACCTTTGGATGCTTGTACAGCTCTCTTAGACTTCCTAATTGTTAGTAATCGTACTATAGTTTCTTGGAAAAAAGAAGTAGATTTTGTGCCCGTAGTTATTTCTTTACGTGCTTTAATTAAAACGATTGCTTGTTTGCCATAATGTCTCCTGGTCATGAATGAAATGGCAGTTTGATGTCATTGTGGAACTTCATGGGACTGCATGCTGACACGTACATGTAGGCATGTTTCGACATGTTTTGGCGTCACAGTGAAATTGCAATACACTTTACTCCCATAATGATCTTTAAATGTTTAAAAGTTCTCGCTGTTTAACAAAAATATTTGTATTGCGTTCAGTTTCTTCCTGGAACGTGTTGTTTGGTCTCAGAATTTATGATTGTTCTTTTTATGACAAACGTTTTCAAAATGATGCCATTTGTAGCAGAAAGCATGTTTCGGTTTCCTTGAGCTGAGCAATGTCCTTTCTTACGAGTCCTTTCACAGTTCTTATGCTAAAGGATAGCCAGGTGACATTTTAACGAGTTCATGGCGCTTCTATATATTATCGCCAACTACCCAAACATTTTTCGTTTTTGGATACAGGACTATTTTAGAAAAAATCTGTTTTATATCTTTCAGACTGTAAGTAAAACGCGTGTTTTGATCAACAAACATTGCTAGTTCAGATATGTACAAAACGGGATTGTTTATACAAGTAGAATTTGTTAATCAACCTCCCGGCGAAAAATATGCTACTTTATATAAAGTTTACTTTATCAAACAATATTTGCATTTGTAAATATTGTTTTTTTTAAGGATTTTGCAGGGACATTGTCATTTTTTGAGCTCTGTTCGACCTGGGTTGGTGCTAAGTTGAACAAGAGCTAAAGGAAAAATTATCCAGCAACGAAACAACTTTCAACGGTTTGGCATAAAATTTAACTCTTGATGTACTGCTGCCACTCTGCGTTACTCTAAATTGTACCTTAATAGGTTCACACAAGTTTGAGATCCAGTTCTGTATTGACTTGTTGTATGTAACCTCAGCAGTACATCACAACTATCTAATAGTTATACCGTGTTTATTTTTTTTTGTTTTCGACAGAACGAAGGTAGGAATCTCAAACAGTTCAACTATCCAGAACACTTGCCACTTACCAAACTGCAGGCAGGAATCAAATCTGGTAAATATTTGCAGGTACGACACTGACTGATTCCTACTGATGAACGAATTCAACTGTTACTTGTGTAATGTCTTTCGACCTCAAAGCTAGTAGACCGGTTCTGCATTGTTTTAGGAACCTTTGTTTTCAACTCACAAAAGTTATGTTTGTTACAAGTCAAGAGTTATGCGTTAAGAGTTTGGGCCAGTTGTCCAAAGAAAAACTGCATCTAAGTTATTAGTTGTTCATCAGCTGTTTCACTTATCAGTCTTTTTAGTCAAAGATTAAGACTCTCAATTAAAACATGAAGTGTGAAAAGTTGAGCCTTGCTTACACTGACGACTGAGGCAGAAGCTGAGAGGAGAGCGGTGATGAAAGATGAATTCTGTTCCATTGTAAGTCAAGAAATGGAGACGGAAGCACAAACGGAATCACAAAGAGAAGCTCGATGGAAGTGAAGATGGAAGGAATGGAAGTTTCCTCTTTTTTTCTGTCTCCGTTTCTGCTTTGAAGTTTCCATCACTTCCATCCTACAGTGTAGCGTACTGTAAACCAAAAAAAAAGCGAAAGCAGAAGCCGAAGCAGAAAGTTTGAACCAATCACAATGTTCATTCCCAACAACACAACAGCGTGCAAAAGAGGCTCAATCCGAATTCCGCTCTTGCTTCCGTTGTCTCGGCTTAGACTAGAACATAGTGTTGTTCTGCTTCCGTTATTGCTATTTGGTTTCTGATTCCATTGCTTCATCGTTAGTGTAAGTAAGTAAGTAAGAGTGAGCCAGCAAATATCATTGCACATAATACGTGTTACAAAGACTTTTAAACTTGCTCCCTAATGAACAGCGAGTTGAATTGAAGGCCTTGTTACTTGCATTTAAGTTTAGAATGGACACAGCTCTAACCTCCTTATGTCAACTTAAACAAAAAAAGACAGACAAGGAAACAGCAGCAGACGGCCAAAAGCTGTTTACTATCATGAGGGTAAAGAGAAGAAGGACCCTGGGTGGCCACGCATTCATACGTTAGTCTGGCCAACATTTGTGGAACAATCTTCCCAGTTAACTATTGAATGTCTGGTTTCTTGCATTTTATCTGTTTTATAGACTACAATGGAGCGTAGGATGTGTCAGTTGTAAAGCGCTTTAGAGTATTTTACAATTAGCGCCTTGTATTTTCAGTTGATTATTTCAGTTGTTGTTATTGTTGTTGCTGTTACTACTATTGTTGTTATTATATATATTAATAGTATTGCTAGAAAAATGCAAAACTAAACTCAGCTTGCGTGCCACGTCTTGATAAACAGTTTTAGAGGTTGAACTGATTGACAGACTACTGGCAACTGAATTGCATGGCGATTCATGTCAAGTTATTTAGAACTAATGGTTGTGTTCTGTTGTTCATTTCTCCATAGGGCAAATTTTATGGCAGTAGGTAAGGATTTCTCTCGTACTGTACATTTATGTGGTTTATTGTTGTGCTGGACGTACATGTATGTTGTGGTACTGTTATTCTTATGTGACTGTTACAAGTTATAACGTACAGTCAAGTGTCAGTTTCTCTTGAGTTTGGAAGTCTTGAGTTTTTTTGTGTTTTGCTGAAATGCTGCATTTATTTCACCAAACCACAGTGGCTTTAAGTTAAGGCTTAGTTCTGCAGGAATTCGCTTGCACGAATTCTATTTCCGTGATCACCCAAGTGGGGCAGGAGTATCAAGTTCTTAGGCCCTGTTTACAAGGAAACCAAGTTTCCCTAGGGCTAGGGTCACTCGGGTGCTAGGGATACCCTCCCTCTCACACATTTGTTCTTTTATTTCGCGACGCGTTTACAAG
>JAOBYE010718057.1:0-10715 GCA_025403585.1 Parazoanthus swiftii
ATACTACTCAGGTCTCTAGACAAACACGATTCGATATCAGTAACCGAGTTGCTGCTATAGAAAAGTAATGTGTCATCTGCATACAGTTGAATGTCACAGTCAATCAACTGTTGTTCTTTTTACTCACTAGACAGTTTCTATTAAAACACAGCTCACTTAATTATACTGTATAAAATAGACTAAAATGCCATTTCTCCTTTAGCAATTTTATGTAAACAAAACACGTGACATGTTGGTGACGTCATCATCTACTAAACTGACCAAGAACAAAGCATTTGTCTGCGCATCCTTCTTATTTTGCTATAAAGTTCGAAACAACCAACTATTACATTTATGGTTGATTGGTTTTACATTTACGGTCAGTCCGAGGTATTACATTTATGGTTAAAATGTATTACGTTTGTTGTTAGACAAACTATTACAGTCATGGTTAATTTGTATTACATTTATGGTTGATTAGTATTACATTTATGGTTGGTATTACATTTATGGGTGCTACAGATGCTTTTGTTTGTCGGCAGTTGAACGTAATTCGGAAATGTTCTGAAAACAAACGTAAACGGGCCAGTTTTAAAAAGTTCATCACATTTTCTGCTAAAGATGCTATTCAAGTTGCAGTTTTGAAGTTCGCGGTAGCCAGTCTACATATTTCCAACCATTCTGCGCAAAAAAAAAAAATTAAAAAATAGGTCAACCTCAAACTAACTGCAAGAGAAGGTATCTATCGAAGAAACTTATCCCTTATAACTTATCAAAAATCCACCAGAGTCTGTGGTGGGGAAGAAGGAAGCAAGGCCAAACATAATGTCAGACAACGGCGTACATAAAAGGGCAACTAGCTATAAAACATTCAATGAACTACAATAGTTTAACGCCTCCGTATTTGCTTGTAAGTAAAACTACACCCTCGGTGATAGACAGAAGCAACTCATATTTTGTCATCGTTTGGAAATAAAGGAAGGAAGTTACTCCCAATTTTATCTTTCCGGCTTCTGTCGGTCAAAACGGATTACGAGTTTAAAAAACAGGATTTAGCTGAATTCCTTTTTAGCCTCCAAGGATGTAGTCAAGAATATGGTATTAAAAAAATGTGAGGATTAAAAACCAGGATTCAACAGCTACTTATCAATATGTACTGCAAAATCGTATTTACAGTTTTTGTCTTGCTCGTTGTCACTTATATAGCGATAGCTACTACTAGTTCTATGTAATTAACTTCTTACGCATATTGCTAATGTTTGCAGCCCACAGAAAACTGGTTGAAGAGGGCTATTTTTCAAAATCGTCAAATTGCTTCTGTGGTCGCGGCTCTTGTTGCCACTATTAAATGTTTTATGCGAAGGCAGGAAGAAAATATGTTTATCAAATAGAAATATCTTACTGTTAACAAAAAGAATAAGAAAGAACAAAGTGCACCATTTTTGTTTCAACCAGTTTGTTGCGACTTGAGGCAGTCAAAGTGCTAAAACCCGGGTCACAGACTTGATGCCTGTAACTCTGTTACACAACTGAGGTTTACCAACAAGACGCCAAGTTGCCCACTCTATTGTAGTCATCAGTGCAGCTCAAAGACGGATCTCGGAGACTGAACTTCTGTATATCAGAGAGCTCAAACCAAGAGACTGTGAGCTATGCATAATGTAAGTAGTATGACAGAAGTTTAGTACAGTCTTAAAATCAACATTTAACAAAATTAAACATCTGCAATGCCAAAAAACTACGCATGCGCAGCCGAGGTACCAAAGGAGTGGCAGCAATGGAAAGCTTCTTCGCTCGTATTAGAGCTCGTCAGCACTGCATAACTAAGCCCTATGGAGGCACGAAATCTTTTCACATGCAGCGCTCTTTACTTCATGTTTTTAAAATACTTATACACAATTCTATAGTTCATTCTAGCATTTCGGCTTGACACGAACTTTCTAAACTGCTTCGATATCTAAGTAAAATGATATATTAGTTTCACGTCAAGAAGGCGGGTGGTTCTTATCGTTTACATTTTTGTAAAATTTGTTACTTTCCGGAAAATAGGTTTATGGCCCCATTGCTTGCCTAAAAACAGTGGAATACGGCCTCCATTTCATCGTAAGAGTTCATTTAACTAAAGATCATGTTTACTACCAGACAGCCTTGTGCATAACTCCTGAAATTCTGAATTATCTAACCTAGTGTCCTTTGTTGTTTGGAAGACCAGTTTTCAGATTTTGTAAACCTAGCGAATATCTGTATATTTTAATGTTAGAACTATTTCAGATTTATATTCAAAGCAATGGATGCAGCTTTGTATACGGTATACAAACATATTCTCAAAGCGAAACTTGACACAATTAGTACTCTATTTCTTTCCAGAACTGAATTTTATAGCTAACCACGTGACAGGAATACAGTAGTGATGTAGACGATGTTGCATTTCGCTGCAGTCCCAACGATGGCGTCTCGGGTATACGTATACATCTACTACGGGTCACGTGTTCAGTTCAATTTGCTACCTATAAAGTATATTTGGACCAACGCAGCTTCTAGTTTTGGTTGCACACAACATTATCTATAAAACACTACACTAGCTCGCACTGAAGAAGAGTTAAGTGCAGATATCGCCGACACAGTGGGAAAACAGAAAAAATAATGATAACTAAAATAATCAATTTTTTGAGTCCCCAAACGAATTAAAATGTTACAGTGCACCCTTCGCACCCCCTGCCTACGTGTCTTCGCGGAAATGCATTGGAAATTGGCGACTGCGACAAGCCAAAAGTATTACTAGCAGCCAGTGTTTAGGCTAATGGGGATCTTTGTGTGCAATCTATTAACAATACATGTGCAAAGTCGAAGTTTTCAAAAATGATATCGTAGATGCTAAAGTATTATGAAAACTTTCCTTGAGAAACCTGTGAGTCTACTGACTCGTGATATTTTATTTTTAGTCACTGATAGCGCGATTTATAGATCTTAAATTGATAGCACTTCGGCTTCAGTAAACTTTTTTTTTTTAATTAAACTTAACAAATGTTTAGAACAAACATTTTTCGTAGAGCTACATAAAAAAAACCTTTTTGAAAACTGCTTTGGCAGCGCCAACAAAGACGAGACATAAAATCAACAAGCATTTTTTATTTTCATGCTTGTCTGACCGGCCACAAATTTTGCAATTTATTTTGTTTGCTCATGAATGCAGACATTCCAACCCTCCCGATTTACGGTACATTCTCCCTGTCTCCCAATTTTTGGTACAGTTCAAAAAGACAAACAAGAGTTGGTTTGAGTGATAAATGTGGAAATGGGGCAATAATTCTCAGTTTTGTTCCAAAGTCAAAGAGTTTCGTAGTTGACCGAAGCTGCCTTGTCCCGTGGTTGTTTCCGTAGTTGTCTTCCCCAGTCTTCTTTCAGAGGCCCTTAAACCGTCCAGTTTTTTCAAAGGGTTGTGTGGTGGGTTTTGGGAGGGGGTATGGTGGGGAATAACGTGGTACAAACCTCCCTATTTTCAAGCTCCAGAGGTTCGAATGTATTTGAATGAGTGTTTAGAAACTGTGAAAGTTCGCCGACTTTTATAGAACACAGAAAAAAACGATTTTTGTAGTACTTTAGTTTAAAACATTTCTAATCCCTACATGACAAAATAACATTAACAGGGAGTGCGAATTACGCGTTCTAACAGGAATCAAGAATGTATAAAAAAGCAACTTCCAGTCAGATTGCTTGTTTGCGTCGTCAGGTGAATTAAAATTGTAATGTAGATCTTTGAATAAATCCGGTTGTTTTCTGTAAACGATCATTTACTTCTGCATTATTGTGTGACATCATTTCCTATCCTAATGCTGATCAACGATCATTCTACGAAAAATATGAACGAATCTCACTTTCCCATTCGGGATACGTTCGCAACCTGTTCGAACTCAGTCGGTGGGGTTCCGAACGAACTCCGAACTATTCTCGTACTCAGACCTACAGATCCCAGACCGCGCGGCTTGTCGAGCCTGGAAGAAACCGCTACAACACAAGGTAAGTTTATGGTTTTAACAGTTAATTGGACGCATGCGAGATGTAGAATCTCATTGTGTCCCACTTTGATCAGTTTGAAGAACTCCGAATTTTTCAGTTGGGGGTGGGGGGGGGGTGCAAATTTCGTAAACTTGGACTCTTAAGAGCAAAATTTATGGGACAGACACATTTAAGTTTTTCTTTTAGTCGTTTCAATTTTCAACTGTTACGATAAACCTATTCGGGTTTCTTCAACTTGCAAATGCAGACCTTTTTGGGTACGTGGGGGGGGGGGAGGGGGGGTGCGCATCACCCCTGCCTACGGGCCTGTATGTGTACGATGACTCATGGTAAGTACTGGTAACTATTCGTTGGTTTATGTATATAATTAACAACTAACATTTACAGGACACTAAACAACCCAAGCAAACAAATGCAAGAGCACACGCTTGGGGTCCTATAATTATTGCTTGCAAGGCCCACGCAATTGACATTTTCTGCTGACGTTTCTAACCACTTTACATGTTCCGCTTCCCTCCTTCTTTAACGCGAAAAGAAACCGTCATTTTTGTTGTTTTTGTTTTTGCACTGTTAGTAAGAGCTATTGCATTATACTATACTATACTTTTCAACTGAACTACGTTCTTTTTGCAGCTAAAGGGACTGAATAAGATATTGTAAGGTACCAATGTTCTTGTCATCGAATTTTTTTTTCAAAATAATAAACCTTGTTAATTTAAAAATACTATAATTTTAAATGACTGTAATTTATCAAGTGGCAATATGGGAAATACCTTTTCAAGTAGTTAGTATTACTCATGGTAATCCTGTGTGTTTTTTAATATCTGCCAACTCTTTCTTGTTGCTGGCCTCAGATGTAACTGAGTCCTAGTCACTCAAAATAACTAAAGTAACAATACTAACTGGCTTTCACCACAGCGTAAAGTCACCATACATAATTTAAGTAAAGAGACTTTTAAAGCTTAGCTCTGAACATCCGCCCACGCAATTTAATTGAAACGAGTTAAGATATACGGGATATTGTAGAAGCAACACGTTTATCAAGAAGTACTCACCAAAAAGTGTTCTTTGACATTCGTTGAACGCAGGATTTAGCTGATCAAAGTTATTGTAGCATGCAATAACTTATCAGTTTAAAACTAACTTTTATAACTTGTGGATTAACACATTCTATTTTTGAATCAATTTTTGTTTGTATTGCTAGTGATGACATTTCAATAGAAAAGTACGTACTGGGCCCGTACTAAGTAGAGAAAGTTCATACTTGATACAAAAGCTGTTCGTGCCCATCTTGTACCATTGACCTTTGGTTCTAGTTATACACAAAAACAGAAAATAATGGACGGTTTTTGTAGTGGTGGTCAATACCCGATGAAAAAGAAACCTGCGTAAACAAGATGAATCTCTGTCACTTCAGTGTACTTTGTGGTGAGTTATGCATTGAACAACTAAGATCTGTGTTTAAACAATTTTAGGGTCCGCCTACTTCCACTTAATTCAACTAACATTATCCCTCCCAGTTGTTAGTCTCTGTGGGAACTCTATTGACACACTCCAAAAGAGTGACTTCAGTACTAACAATAAGTGCAATTGGGGAAAATAGCATTTGACACCGTGTAATAACTTCAACTTGATCACTTATTGCTTTCAATGTTTCATATTTGACAGCGTTCAAAATTCACAACACATTCTGATTTTGTTAGAAGTGGTCATCTTGTCAAAAATCATTTGCTTCAACTTTCATGTTTGTAAAGCTGAACAAACCTTAAATGTGCATTTGAGAACTGGATGCAAACCGTACATCAGGCAAGAAAGTAATGTTATAAACTAAACAGAAAACCAATAGAAAAAAAAGAAGTCATGAGTATTTTTAACAATACTCGAAATGATTCGTCGCCAATCCCAATTGTGCGAATGCCAAACTACATCATCGAATCAGCAGCACTGAAAACAGGGCTTACAACATGTTTTGTTTTGGCGATATGTGCATCTTTAGTCGGAAACATCTTAGTTATTGCCGTAGTGTACAAGAATACTAACGGAAGAATGCGAAACGCCAGTAATACATTTATCGTAAATATGTGTATCGCAGATTTGCTTGTAACAGCATGGAACTTGCCCAGAATGATAACAAAGATATACATTGGGTTTGAGATACCTTTTGGAACAGGAACTGCCCGTACGATTGTTTGCAAGATTGCCAATGTTGTTCCGCACATCCCAATTACCGTTTCAGTGGAAACGTTTATGCTTATCGCCGTTGATAGATTTGCAGCAGTATTCCTTCCATTCAAGAAGCCATTTTCTCAGAAAGGAACTATTTACAAAACGTTAGCTTTCATCTGGATTCTACCTCTGTCAATTTATAGTATCTTCATTCATATGAGTGAGATTATCACAGATAAGTCAGGAAAAGACATTTGTGTTATCAGTGTTTTAAAGATTTTCCCCAGCGTTAGAGATTTTATGAATTTTGTTTGGGTTGACTTTGCGTTGATAACCTGCCTGCCCTTTGCGACAACAATGGTGCTGTACTCTGCAATCATTGCGAAGCTGTCTCGCAGAAATATCCCGGGTCACACAATCACTTGCTACAGCATGCGAAGGGATCGAGATAACCGTAATGTTGTAAAAATGTTGATAACCGTCGAAGCCGTGTTTATTTTCGCTTGGTTGCCATTGTGGATTGGATCGATTGGGTGCTCAATTGATTCAACTCTTAGTATTTGTCATTCCTCTTTTTATTTTTATGTTCAGTATTTCACGGCTTATTCCAGTGGAGCGTTAACACCGTTCGTATACCCAATTTTTTGTGAAAGTTATCGATTTGGATTTCAACAGATTTTGAAGAACCGTTGCTGTCAAGGCAAAACGAGGCGGGGGTACCCTGAAGTTCCAGTGTCGTCCTCAAATCTACGAAATTGCAGGAGAATGAGACGAAGTACAGCCTCGTCGAATACAGCCCAAGTGCCCACTTTGTTGAACTTGGAGCTGGGTAATATTAATGAAGGGATGAACTGATAAAAGTAACGCTACATATACAATAGTGCTGCATATCAGAATATAACCACAAACAAAATTACCGCAACCCGACACTACTGATAAAGGCACACAACCGTTAAGGTTTTGAAACAGTTACGTGCAGAAGGGTATATGATTTATCACATGTAATCAAAAACACATTATATGGGCATTTAATACGGGATTGATCAGTGGTGCTACAACAAATCAATTACCTCAATAATAAGCAATTGAACCACAAAAAAAATCTAAATTTTGACTTTTAAAAATAGAAACAAGAAAATACATCCTGAACCGTAAATACTCGCTAAAATTGACTCCTTAAAATTGCTTGTAAAGTCTTAAAGGATGCTCTTCGTAATTTAGTGCTTGCAAAAAGTATAACGCTTTGCTAGCAAAAGCCGTTCCTGCGATATCCCCTCAGAGAGGAACGACATGCTGTCACGCGCCACACCTAGGTAACAAGCAAAAACCTGCTTGACATGCTTGTTTGCGGGAGAGGCTGTTCGACTGATCCAGAATGGGTTTCGTGGCAGACTTCCAAAACATGTAATTTGTATTTCTTCAGCCATTGTTAATATGTGTAAGCCAGTTATCCTCTTTAAGAACTGAACTCCCTTTTAAACAAAAGAATTTGAATAATCTTTAATTTTAATGGCGAAGACTGTTCTTACCTGCTCGAAACTATTGGGTATACGAAGTTTGGGTAGTTTTGGAATGATGTTTGCAAAGGACAGAAACTGTACTCGTATCATTACTGTAATACATATTTAGAATATTGAAACAGATCTTCCGCTGCCGCAGCATAACTGTTGTATATTCTTTTGTAATTTCGGAAAGTTCCAGGTCTTTTGAATTATAACTATATGTCATTTGATTCCGGTTTAGTTTTACTCTGCTAGTATAAATAAACGAATTAATGTGATTTAGTAAAATACACATTTAGTCCTTCATATCGATCGTTTTTATACAGCAAGAACGAAAAAATTTAACTCGTTTCATGATTTTATGACTGGTTTAACATTATGATCTTTTTATACACAATTTATATAACACATTATAACACAATATATATATGTATATACATATATTATTTGAAATCTTAATTCAGAATTTAATGTTTTATATTATTTACCCGATAATTTATCTAGTCCTAACAAAAAAGGCTTATGTTGGAAGAAGATTTTGGCACATTCATTTTATTAATTCGGAATTCTCGACCGGAACCAATAAAAAAGTTTGAATCGCTTCAACAACTTTGAAAATAAAATGAGATAATCAGCGATATATCGTTCCGTGAATTTAAAAATAATTCAGTTTCTATAACCAATATAAAGCTTCCAATTCCAACAAATGGTAGCGTTTTGTTTTAAAGGTCTTTCCTCTTTGCACAGATTTAGTTTTGAAACGTTTTTAGCCTCGCAAGATTTGAATGCCCTAAAAACTAATTTTTGTTCCTAAACTCAGTTTTTGGTCCATTTGACGCAAAGCCAGATTTTAAACTTGTTTTTTAACTTGTTTCAAACTCGCTGCCAAAAATGCAAACACCTAGTTCATGCATATGAAAAGTTGGCCTGTTTTTAAAACTGCAAAAAAGATTTGGGATGATCCTAATTGTAGAAATCTGCTTGGTAGTATAGATGTTTTGTGATTTCTCTCTTGCCAACAGACTTATCGATCTACAGTCGACGTTAGCCTCGGGCAATGAGCTCAGTTCTGATAATGTTGCGAGATGTTAGATTTTCATTTGTAAATTCGGTTAAGCCATTTTTATAGAATTCTGCTTAGTCACATGGTTTGTGTTTTCTACAACAAACAAACTAATCTTTCTTGACAAACAAAACTCTTATCTATAGTTATGTACTAATGGATCAGGTTGACGTTTATCCCGGGGGAGCCTGGGGGGCCTTCGGAGGATTTTGTGGGAGATGACTTGCCATGCCTCTAATCATGATCGAGTTATTCGGAGGAAAGCAGTAAAACACTACTTGAGTGATCTACTACTCGCGATCGTGGAAATAAATCAGTGTCGATTTCATTTGTATATTTATGAAAACCTTACGCTGTTATTGACAAACTGGGCTTCGATTCAAAAAGCTGGGACAAAAAGGTTTGTTGCGATTATTTCCAATTTTTCTTTAAAAATGAGGAAGAAACTTTAGCAAGAAAACGCTTAAAACGTGACTTTTTAATATCATTAGGATTTTAAAACGTGACTTTTTTTAATATCATAAATGATTAGGATTTTCGAACACAAATTTAAACAGACCAGTGACAATGGATAATATTTTCACGTCAGCAAAATAATTGTCAGTATTCGTAAGCAGCTCTCGACCAATAAAAGACTTTTGCTCTTATTACCACCACGACACTAACTTGTCACGCAACAAAGTTGGAAGAGAGCGCCAGTGATTGGTTCTTTTAAATACACATCAAGCTGACGTGTGATGAGCTCGCGCGCCGCGTTCAACCGAGACCAAACACAAAAACAACTATGGCGGAACGAAGAACCAGAAATTATAAGTGAAAATTCAAGTCCGATTACCTTGGAGAAAAGACTCGCCGAGGATAAGAAGCTGTAGTTAATAAAATTTAAAGACTTGAAAAAATTCGCTTGTCTCATGCCAAAACAGATATTACATAACAAAAACAGACAGGCTAAAGAGCCGGGCCGCGACTGAAGAATTGAGCGAAAAACAAAACATCGATCAAAACACGCTCAAGAGTACTCTACAGTCTTTTTTTTCTTCTAGATATCCATTTTTGCGTTTATATTCGCCGTGTTTTAGGACTATTTTCTTTATCGCTTTCCAACAGCAACAAAACTGACATCTTGTTTGTTTACCGTTTGTGCTTCGGTGCTCGCGCTTGTACCTGACTGACCAATCAGATGACAGGATAGAGATCAAGCAGGAGCACAACCTGCAACAGCGAATTTTGTTGCGTGACAAGTTGGCCAAGTACGTGGTAACACGCGCAAAAGCACACACCAACTCGCAATACAACGATGTTGCGCTTAAAGTTGGCCAAAATGTTGCTCGTGTTACTTCACCTTTACATTTCATCGAGAACGTTTTGTGTTAACGCTTTTATATTTTTCCATTATAATGTGCTTATCTTACTGAAGTAAAAAATCAGAACATTCCCCATCCAGATAAGCTCCGCGCGCGGAGAAACAATTCAAAACTGGCCAGTTGATAAAATTTGTTGTGAACTGTCGTTAGTTTACTTTGTTACTTCCCCTTTTGACGAAACTGACAAGAGATTTAGCTTCCCCAGAAAATCCTGGTTTAAAACGATAGGTCATGCATTTGATGGGCGTTTTTTTTGAAAGTTTGTTGACCTTGTAAAAGATTGCTGTCATGACGTAATGTCATAGTTGTTTCAGCTGCGTTAAAAAGAATAATTAATATTAGTTTAGTAGTCCTTCGCTCGAATCTAGCATGAACACCTTTGGTTGGAATTTATAAAGTGCAACTGGAACCATAAACCACTTTAGAGATCTTGGATATGAGCCTGGATAAGACCATTTTCCTGCGTTTTTTTGTTGAAAAACTTGCCGTCAAAATAGGCCATTCAGAAGTTTATGCTACTGCACAAGATAATTTTTAAAAAAAAAAAAACCTAGGGGACCCCTTTTTTCTCTCTCGCTCCCCTTCCCTTCCCTTCTCCCTCCCTTTTACGCCGCTACGCAGGCT
>JAOBYE010718068.1:0-10714 GCA_025403585.1 Parazoanthus swiftii
CCCCCCGGATAACTCTGTTTTTAGTAGGCCCCATTGTTGTAACGCCAACTACAGCAGCACGGACAAACCTTGTCGGGCTTCTTGCATGACAGATGAAAACTTATGTCTTCAACCAATTATGATAAGATCGGGCCTATCGACCGATTGAAAAGCTAGAAGTTTAGGACATACATAGGCTGTTGAAAATAAGGGTACTTAGCCGCCCTTGGTCCAATGCACACGATCGGAGCATGACCCGTCTAACCAGAAGTCGGGGCGCGGGACACTTAAGCTAAATTTCGTAAGGAACCTTATCGGGGGAATACCAAATGATAACGGATCGTCATGATTCGGCACGGCTCATCACCACCCATCATTGGAAGAGACGAACCGCTCACCAGAAGGCAGGTCTTAGAGACACTTAAAGAAAATTTTGTTTGAAAGGTTTATCGCCGGGGATGACACCAAATGATAATGGATCGTCACGATCTGTCATGGATCATGGAAGAGATGACACCGCGGTTTTCGTTTCACCGGGACACGGCAGTCAGCCATTATGAGAAGAGACAAACGGTCTTACCGAAAGTCAGGTCGTGAGATAATTAGATAAATTTTGTAAGAAGGTTAATCTGAGAAGGTACCAAGTCCAAGTGTTGACGGATCGTCACGATGGAACATGGCTCGTCACTACGCATACTATTCTAGATATGCATGTTATTTGGTCAGTTCTCGTCTTACTTGCAACTTCTCAGTGGCCCTTATTACCCATCATGCATCTATGACCGTGAAGTTTTCGGGGGGGAGGGTTGCCTAATCTCAAAATTATATGGAAACATACACAACATTGTCAGTATTTTCGTCGTCTTTCTTCATTTACAGTCTTGACCAAACAGCAGACCTAAAAGAGTAGAAATAGGAGCTTTGCCTATGCCTAATTTCTAAACAAAATTCCAAAACTACATGGAATTAGTTGTATTACTGAACTGGTAATCTAACATGCTCACAGTAAAAATACACTTACAGTTTGCGGGTACCGTTCGGAGTTGAACACAATGTTTATCGGTGTCCTGCATCTTTCGAATTTTGGCCACAGCTAAACAACAGACTGGATTGAGATTATCTTTTAAGCTTGTCGGCGATTCTTCACGACTTATTTCAATGTTGTTGTATTAGCATTTCGGTTTTCTTGGCAGTTTTTTGTTGTCAATGCTCTCTCTTTTGTGCAAAGTGTTGACTCAGTTTCTCCTTGTTTTCCTGCTTATCAACTTATATGTCATTATGACGTTAAATTTATCAGTGTTCTCTGTTGGTGGATTTTGCCGGCATTGTATAGTCGGTTTCAATGATTCGAAGAAAAACTTCGTACCTTCATTTGTTGCTCCTGTCCAGTCAAAGAGCATGCGCGCGCGACATCTCATTTTGGCGCCAAAACGGACGGGTGCCAGATTTGCTAAATTCACACGACTTCGGGAACAAAATGGCGGACAGCTAAAAAGAGATACTCCTATTTGTCTTTTATAGAAAAATTTCAAGAAAAAATAGAAGTTAAAAAACCCAAAGAAAAGCGAGCATAATGAGCTTCGAACCTCGATTACAGGAGTCCGCGGAGTCACCCAACAAACACCCAACCTCGTTCCTTCTTCTTCGCCAGAAGAAAGTTGCCAACAATCAACATCTCACATTTGTCAAATAAATTGCTAAAACTGCAAATTTACCTTGTGTTCTGCTCTTGTTTTTGCGGTGGTTTCTTCTAGGCAGAGGCAAATAATTGGCAGAGGACCGATCGACCGACCGAAAGGCTTTGTGGGTCTGGGTACGAGAGACGTCCGCGCAGAATAGTTCGGAGATCGTCGGAAACCATTGAAATAGAAAAACGTTCGTAATCCGTTCGGACTCAGTCGGATTTACTGACGATCTCCGAATTATTCTTGTACCCAGACCACTGCGCGGACGACCCTCGTACCTGGACCTCTTCTCTTAATTGATGCTTTCTTGCTAATTTTCTTTCCTTTCTTTGGCGTTTTAATAACAGCTAATTAAATTAAATACATTGCAGCATAGTGCCAAGTTCAGGCCCTTCACTTGCATGACCGCGTGTTTTGGACGACTGGGACGATCAAAGCGATCCAGTGGTTTCCATATAATCGCCCCCGATTGTCCCAATCGTTCCGATCGTTTTTTGGGATTTTATATTATATGTGGCAACCAGGCTTAAGCGTGACACTGATAAACCGGTACAATCACACAGAAGAATAACTCGGCTCATCGCTGACTCTTTTGTTTTTCCTACACTTTCGCTATAACACTGTTTACATTCAGAAAGGTACCCATTAGTGGAACCATATGAAATAGCTACATGTTCCCGAGGTTATACAGATAAAATTGGAACAGAAGGCAAAGATCATTGTCGTGTTCCCGGTAACATCTTAGAGGTTTGACAGATGCAAAAAAAACACTCAAACATTCGGAAAGGTAGGGACTGGCTCGGAAAAGTTTAACAGACAGTCCATTACAGTATCTGTTTTTATCTAGCATAACATTAATTTCGTATCATTCTTGATGCATTTTGCCGGAGTGTCCTAGAATAGTTTAAAATTTTATTAACTAGGAAGACGTTCCGAAAATAACTGACAAAGCTGGCATGGTTAAACAACCTGCAAACTAGGTAACTTGAAAATTCCAGGCGGAAGCTTAATGGTTTTGTCCACGCACAGCTTCCTAAGTGACGTAATGTTTTTAATAGTCTGAGGTAATTCGGACAATGGGTTATCGCTGACGTTTAGGATTTCAAGCTTGCTCAACAACCCTATGCTTTGCGGTAATGCCATAAGCTGGTTCTTGGAGACATCAAGTTCTATCAGGTTTACCATGTCACTAATATTACAACGCACTAAATTTGGAAGTTCTTGCAGTCTGTTTTTCCCAATGTCTAAATCTTCTAACTTTGGAAGTTTGCAGACCACTTCAGGAAGAGACGTCAGACCATTTGCCTTATAAGCAAGAATTCGCAAATTCACAAGCTGCCTGAATCGAAATGGTAACTGGGGAATTATGTTTCCACTGAGGTCTAACTCAACGAGTTCGGTTAGTTGACCGATGTTTTCCGGAAGAGCAACCAAACTGTTGTTACTCACATTCAAAGATTCCAGTTTAGTGATACCAAAAACAGAAATTGGAATTTCATCCATGTCATTCTCTTCTAAATACAAAACTTTTAAGTTGTTTAGTTCAGTAACAGAATATGGCAAACGGCTTATTCTATTACCACCAAGATAAAGTTCTCTCAACTTCTTTAGCTTTCCAATTTTGTCTGGGAGCTCATGAAGCTGATTTCTACCAAGGAGCAAAACTTCTAAATTAGAAAGCGCGCAAATTTCCCCCGGGAGACAAATTAGACCATTTTTCTGAAGAGAAAGATACTTTAGATCTTGGAAAGTCTCAAACCACACCGGAATTGTAGAAATGCTGTTGTTACCCAAATAGGCAACTCTTAATTTGTCCAAAACTTTCAAACCCTCGGGTAACTGCTTTAAATTGTTAGAATTCAAATGCAGAGCTCTTAACTTTTGCAGATTTCTTATTTCTGTCGGAATATCTTGAAGTTCATTGAAATCAAGAATAAGAAAATTGAGGTTTACAAGTTGACAAAGCTGAAGAGGAAGGCTACGATATCCTTTCCAGCTCAGGTCCAATGATATGATACCCTCTTTTCTCTGCACACCAGGAAACAACTTGGCAATCACTGTCGGGTGGCCAAACTCGTCCAATTTCTCAACCTCAGTTACCCGGCTTTCTACTGGCACCGGGGGGCGTGGCGCTGCCACACGCCAACCCCTCCACGTGAATCTTGAAGGTTGATATGGTCGTGGCTGACGAGAAGGAAGCTGTGGTTTGGGAAGCGAAATTTTTCCATCTGGTAGGAAACCATGCTTTTTGAGTTCGCGGATCAAGATCCCCCATTTAGGAGAAGGTCTAACCGCTTCCCGTGCGGCTCTCAGTGTTTTACTTGCCTTCCTCTTGGCATCAACCATTTTGCTGGGTTCCTTTTCCCAGGATCCAAGTTCAATCAGTCCCTGCTCGCCTTGAAACAAATTATCACTGGGGCAATCCTGGAGGCTGATCTCAGTGAACACTGCTGTTTGATCCACTGCAATCAGCGCGTTCGGTATCTCAGCATTCAATGGTACACTGGAGCAAGCATTTTCACCCGGGTCAACTCGCGTGGCTTTCTCGATTATCTTGGACGAAGCGAGAGCCCCGCGTTTACCGTTTGGAACAACTAGAGATGAAAGCTCTTTTTTGTTATTACTCAAGTTCAAAACATCCAGCTGAGACAGAAAACCAATCAGCACTTTAGGAATCGTCTCCAGTTTGTTATCGTCTAAGTGCAGCTCTCTGAGTTCAACAAGATTCATCAGAGCACGAGACAATTCGCAAATCTCATTGTCGCTCAGAATTAAAACTTCAAGACTTACAAGTTTAAAAATAACATCCGGAAAAGCACCAATACCATTACCTTCCAAGTTTAAAAATTTCAATTTCTTTAAATGGCGCAAGCTTGGCGGCAAGCTCGTAATGGAATTATAGCCAAGTTTTAAGGTGTGCAGGCCAACTAAATGACTGGTACAGTACGGCAGCGCGCTTATGTTGTTGCAGCTTAAATCTAAAACCTCGAGATGTTTCAGGGTACACGCTTGCGCTGGCAAAAACTCCAAGTAGTTGTTTCTCAAATAAAGTTCTTTCAATTGCTGAAGCGTTGTAAAATCATACGGCAAGTTTGTGATGTGGTTTCCATTCAGTATAAGGACTTCCGTTGTCACTCCCTTTATACACAAATCCTTGGGCAACTCTCGAAGGCGCCTCGAACTCAGATCAAGAGTTAGTTTACCATTTTGGACTTCAACACTTGGCAGCACGTTTTTAATCTCATCTTCAAAGTCTGGCGGCCATATTAAGTCAAAGTCGGGAACGGAGTCTTGCTTTTCAACGGCGGCAGGCTCAGGTTTTGACAGTTTACCCCAACAACCGCCCATTCATGCGTTCGTTGCAACACATAGCACACTTAAAAGGGTAGATTTACCGACAAACCAAAGTTGCCACCTCCGGTCATTCTAGCTGCTTTAAATATTAGGTTGCACACCGAGTCAGTGTTTTGTGATACGTTGTAGCTTTAAATAAAAAAATAATTTCCTTCATCCATCTTAATTGACGGTGATGCCTTTGAATCCCAGCTACTTCCCCATCTAACAGAACTGGCGCAGCTGAAACTGAACTCAAGAGCTCGGTAATTGATGTCGCCTGCAAGGTAAAGTTACTGAGAATGCAGCAGCTTTACAGTTCAGCCGATAATAACCATTGCATCAACGGCAAACTATGTTGCAATTTTCGCTTTTGCTAATAATACCCTGGACGCCAAAAGACGCCTGTATGCGGAACATGTAACATGCAGGCGGATAACAAATGCTACACACTTTTCAACCAATCGGGGACGAGAATACAGCAGGTACCTTGACAGGTGCCGTAAGTGGGTTAAATAACTCGAAACGCATTCTGTTTCTAACGAAAAGAAACTTTTAGAAGGCCGCTGATAGATTAAAAAATGGTTAATAGTGGTAACATTAAGAAAAAAATCTTTTAAATCCTGCTGCTATTTTCACAGAAAGTTTTGTTGCAAAAATACGTGTACGTCTGATTGTCACTATTCGTAAGACATTGTTACAGAAGAGCTTGTTTGCATTGTTGCAAAAGAAGCTGATATCCAAAAGCTATAATCGAAGCATCCACTCAAATAAACTGAAATTGTACAAAAGATGAAACTGACTTATGAATAATTAACAGCAATAAAAAGTAACATAAATATCACAAAAACCGGGTGTGGCAGTGCAAAAAAAATGACTCTTCACTGTTGATTTTCTGAAACAAAAGTTTACGTTTAAGTCCTTTTTTTTTTATCAAATCAAGTACTTTCCAGATTTTCAGCGACTGTTGGAGCCCTGTGGATGAACTCTTTATATACGTGACGTGATTTTTGCCGGATACCCGGCTATTGTCGTATTGACCAGATGGAAACTATCTGTTTCGGCAACGTGGCTAATTTTTTGCAGCTTATTTCGACCACGCTCCAGCGCCCAAAATGGAGCAACTAAACCCAAACGCAAATGTTTCTTAAGGGCTCCAGGTTTTTTTTTGTACGCGTCTTTCTTTTCGCGTTGTACTAAACGGCAGTTACTTATATTGGACTTAAGTGAGCTGATTATTGATTTGATAAAGACAAAACCTAAATGAAGCGCAAAAAATGCCAAACGTGTAGTTAAAAATTAAACTGAAATTTTCACTGGTTTGTGTGAAAATAGGACCAATATTGCATGGTCGAACAGTTCACACACCGTAATACACGTCGTCCACTGTTTGGAGATTATTTACTTGTGTTGCGCCGGTGGCACAACCTTACTGGATGCACCATCAGTTATTTCAATAACACAGTTAACAAAATTATCGACTTTATTTTCCAACTCCAGGAAAATTTACATGACCTAAAGAACTAGCTATATTCGATATCCCAACCCTGTCTAGTTTTTAGGTATTGCCTGTTATATTTACAGTTTTCTTTTTGTATTGTAACTTTTCTACATCCCTAGGCCCTGCTTACATATTTATACCTAATAAAAACCCGCATATCATACAAAGTTAACCTCCGAAAAGTCGTCGAGCTAAAACTCGACCAAAAAGCGTTTCCATAGGCTTTTATAAGCCAATGTGCTTTATATAAGTTCTGTATTTAGAATAGTTTAGTTAATGTGATTAATGAGCGAAAAAATCAGTTGACCAATGAAAACCAACACTTTCCTTCAGTGTACATTCTTTGACACTTTTAAACTGTGTTAATATTGTTGAGCCTATTTGATTAATTAAGTAGTGATTAAACTTTGGTTTGCTTTGTTGGGGCGGGAAAGACCGAGCGAATAGAAAAAAGACAAACACGTTGCCTCGAGTCCATCATTAATCTCCCCTACAAAATATATATATGTGCGTGCTTAGCAAAAAAGTCCGTAGAAAAATAATTAAGGTCACGTGTTGCCTTTTCAGCTATGTTTCCCCAACCTTAGTCTTGATCGTGAAAGAACAACCGGGGCTTCCATCATGGATTTAAGTGCGTCCCCACTGTCGCGCAAGAACTCTGATTTACGCATTTAATGAACTTCTCGTACGTCTCAAGGAAGGTACTGAAATTTTCTCAGGTCGATAAAAATAAGGAGATGTTATAAACAGGTCCTCTAAAACCAATCAGTGGGGGACCCTCTACAACCAGCTGTAAGGCTTCCCAAGAACTCCCTAACCACTGGGGGCCCTCTGCAATCAGATGTAACCGAGGGGTCCCAGACCACTCCTAAAATTAAAACCACTGGGGGACCCTTTTCAATCAGCTGTAACCGACCATCAGCACTCTCTACGATCAACTGTAAGGGGGCTTAGGGACTCCTTAGGATCACGGGGGACCCTCTACAATCAGCTGGGGACCCAGGGCTCCATAAAACCACTGGGGACATTCTACAAACAGCTGCAAGGGGTCCCAGGGCCCCCCTAAAACCATTGGGGACCTACAATCAGCGGGGTTCCAGGGACCTCTCCAACTGTGCACTAATGGAAGCCCTGGGAAGCTCATGACTCGGTTCTCACTTCCCTTATGTTGACTGTCAAACAAAGGTTGCTTGTCGAAAAAGTTAGCGATGCAAATATCAAAAATGTGAAACTAACAGGCATTTATTATTCGTAATATATTTGTAAAATATACAGATGTCTAACGGCATTCTTACCAGCATTCAAAGTTTCAATATCAAAAACGATCACTTACACAAACTTGTTACCAAACAGCTATAAGTATTACATGTAATATATTTGGGATTTTGTATTTAATAAAGTAATTTCATTTTCGTCGACGTCGCATAATATAATAATTGAACAAAAACTTGCAGCATTGCAATCACTACACAGTACCGGTACTTCAACGCCTCTAACGGCGAAGATATCGACAAAAATCGTTTTCTAAAAAGAGAAATTTTACTCGTTTGTACTGCTTACTCGATACATTGAAGCTACCCGTGATGCAAAGCAAGCTTAGCGCTGTGATATTCTAACAAATCACACACTCATTAGTCAAGTGTGCGTTGTCTCACCCTCAGTACAACAGTGGTATATAAGTTACAAATATTCGAAACGATACCAACACTATACTAAATCTATAATGTTTCTTTCCAAAACATTTTTAAGAGCGCAGAAAGCTCGACGATTGATATCTGTCATTGCTGAACAAACAAGAAAATATAGTACCGTGAAAATTGGTTTGACTTCCTTCTCAAACTGAAAACTGTTTAAATTGCTTTTCCTGGTGAATTTGCACGAAGAAACAACAAGTCTCAAGAAGAACAATGCAAACATTCAAGTTCCCTTAGCGGATAAAATGTCGCCCGGGGAACATTTCGGATCTTCAGTTGATTTAGAAGAATCATTGAGCTCTGCTCTCTTCTGGGAATTGGAAAGAGGGTAACTTTGCATTAAAAAAATGGCGTACTGTAAGAGAACGATTCACACAGTCGTGAGAGTCGTCTCCTCCCCCCACCCCTCCCCCCACCTTTTGCCTAACTCGGATCTTACATCTGCGTCGAGCTTGTTGTATTGTATGTCCCATCGACATTTGCTACCCCGGGTATCATTGTGGGCAAGGTAGTGCCGCTAAACCCCGGGGGGTACCCGGTGGGGTATAATGGGGGCATCCCCGCACTCATTGGTACAAACGGGCCTGGCATCATGCCAAACTGGTGTGAGCCCGACAGGCGGTTCATATTTATCTGCTGCATGTACTCGTAGCTCGCCAACAATCTTTTCTGCTGCTCGATCCTTCCCTGGTTCTGACGAAGCTCTTCTTGTTGCGATCTTATATGAGCCTCTAGTTCATCCTTACGCTTCTGTAACCAAACACAATTTACACTGCTGTTAGAAAAGAAACTCTTTGTGTAAGTTTTCAAGCTACGTAAGACGACACAATTTTCCAACTTAGGGTTCTTTTTGTTGCAAATGCAACAAAGGAGATAAATACATTATGCACGGAATCCCGGTCATTTCAAAATGTTATTAAACATACAAAAAGTTTTCCGATGTGTCGTTTGCAGACAAACACCAACTGTTTATGTTACGTGTATAGGTTTACCATTTTTTTCCCGAAGAGTCGGCGACCGTTGCATACTTTGACGCGAGGACGTATATTTTTATATACTAACAAAAGAGGCTACTAGTAACCTATACTCGGGCCGTCCTTGAGTTCAAATACCGGATACAAGTAGCTTCTTGTTATTAAAATAAAATACAACTGTTTCAAAAAAGGTTTTCTCGCTCATTGTATACTTAAATATCGAACACTCGTACACACTCTTTACACACCAAGCTTTTTCAATGAAGTATTTACTATCTCTAGTAGACAAGAAGGCTGTGTTGATGATTAGACAATTTGATTATCCAAAGTTGCACTTTCCAACGCTGACAGGCCACAGTTTTTTTTGTTGAATTTTGTGGCATTGACAGGCCAGAGTTTCTTTCGATATAAGTAGGCTTTCTTAAAGTACATTTTCTAATTTTTCGTACTGTTTGGGACTTGACCTAAAAAAGATACATAACTTAATACTATCATAAATAGTTAATTGGAAACAAATTAAGTCCAAATGGAACACAACCCCAAACAAGTAATGCATAACTATACCTTGTATTTTTATAGTCAGCACTGACCACTGACTTCCTGAGGTTTTTGAAAGAAAAACAACCCCAGAGCCTTCAGACAATATAGCATCAGAGCCTCAAGGCACTGCTTGTAGCGTAAAGTAACGTAATCAATAACTATATCATGTAGTCCAGCACTGTCCTAGATCATTTAAAATTATGAAGATACTATTGCGATTGTTTACTAACAGAAACCGTCTTTCCATATTTATTATTCGTAGGTCCCTGAAATCGAGTGAGAAAAGATAAATTTACTCTTGCAACAACCAATGTACTAGAGCTAAAATGAAATTCAGCCACGCCTGCTTCTAAAAGACACAGTACTTCATATTACACACAGTATGCTGACCTGCATTGTTTCTTGTTCCTGCTTTTTCTTGTGCTCCTCGAAGTCCTGCTTGTAGTGCTGGAGCTCTAGCTTCTGACGCTGAAGGCGTTCAAGTAACGCCAGCTGTCTCTCGTGCTCCTAAAGGACAACAGGACAGACGCACGATGAATACCTTCCTTTACTATCATTAATAATCATTCAACATCATTAGCCATCACTAATCATCATTCAAACTCATTTTAGCCACTTTCATTTCCGTTGCTCGAATTGAGGATCTTTGTTTTATGAATTAAATGAGTCAATGAACAATAAATTAGAAGTTTTTAAAAGAGTCGATGCAAAAAGGGGTTAGTGCCAAGGTTTTGTATGAGTCAAACTTGACAGACCTGTAAGAATCATGAAAACAAGCAAAAGTCGTTTGTTCGCTAACCCTCAAGTCTCAACCGTTCGCACTTACCCTCAACAGACTCCATTTACCATCAACAGTTATCAACTCACTCTTAACAGTTTCACTTATCCTTAACAGGTTTCAGCCACCTATAGGTCTTACTCGCCCCCCCCGGGGGGGGGGTACTTCAGGGTGAAAGTGGTAGGGGTGATCGTCGGGAAGCTCGAATTTCTACCCTAAAAATACCTAAT